>CAJDSM010039563.1:0-15180 GCA_903981925.1 Ostrea lurida
TTTAGAAAGACTCATGATAAATGTGATTCCCAACTCTATTTTGACAATCAAGGTAAAGAAATCATTGACATTCATTCTTTGTGTTTGGATTAAATTCCTAATAATCTATTAATGATGAAGCTTGTAGATATGTTATGCAATGATGAAAATGGGTGATGATATGAAATCTTGTCATACAAATATTGGATGTTCCAAATAAGAAATCATGATGGGTTCCAAGTGTGCATTAGTAACAGATACATATATTGTAGTAATCATCTGATTTGTTAACAATGCATGTCATCCATATATAATTGGAGTTGAACCTCGTTATCTCGAACTTGATGGGACCCAAGAACAAAGTTAGAGACATCCGTGAATTCGAGATATCCAGGGTAAAAATATCAACTGTATAATGCACTTCTGTAATGTTCAAATTAACCATAGTTTACAAAGAAAGTCAAGAAGAGATTTTGATTGATGTGAAATTAATTCGCCACCATGCTATAAATCAAAATGAGTTTAGTTTTCATAACTTAAATAAATTACCAAAACATATAAAACTCTTTGATCTAATCATATTTGGTTTTCAATTCGATCAATAGCATTAAAGATGAGGTTATCTATAAAATATTATACTATGTCAATGCATTTAGAGTTATAGAGAAGAATTTTTTTAAAATTGTCACTTTTTGCCCTGCCCCTGAGGAACCAGGGACGCAGAAATCCTAAAATTAACAAAATATGTCCTTCTTTTCCCACAGATGCTTCATATTGAAAATGAAAAGCATTGGAAGGATAATATTATAAAGAAGTTAAAAAATCTTCTCAATTTGTTTAGCACGGCACAGACCACCCGCAGTAGGTTGGTCACCCGAGTGACTCAGGTGACCTTAATAAAAGTTTGCAAGACATTTTTTGTTTTAAAACATCCGAGTCAGACTGTTGTTAGAGGCTCTAAAATAATGTGTGTAAATCAAGATGTGACATTTCCCCGAAACTAGAGATGTACATGTAAAATTTCTGAAAATATTCCTTTAGTTGTAGACAAAACAAATTCAATACCTGATTCTATTTTTGTCAAAATAGACCGGGCACATTTCAGGAAGGTTTCTTCTACATTTTCGCCTGTCAGAGCACTTGTTTCTAGAAACATTAGTTCTGAAATAAAAACCATGCACATAAACTACTACATTCGATGTCCATAAATGCATGATATACATGTATTGAAATGATCAAATAAAACTCCAGTGAATGGCTACATACATAAGAATTTAGACTTACTACAGCCCCTGTATAAAGCACACCGTGACTGTAGATTCCTTGTCGTTAACAAAATGCACATCTTACTGATTAAAAATTCTAACATTTTAATAATTGTTTATTGTTAATTTATATATATCCATGTTGTTTAAGGGCATACGCAATGTGCACTTCACAAAATGTTTTCTACCTCCAAATTTGAAGACTTCCAATGATAAAAAAAAGAAAAAAAAAGAAGGGAAATAAGTGGCCCTGTGAAAACAAACGGGAATCAAAAGTACATCAATTCATATGAAACTTGTTATCTAGCTTAATATCTAACGAAATCTTGTAACGCAAGCAGGCTGCTTTCTCTCCTTTTTTCGCAACAACCATAATAATCTGAATCAATATCCGCCCCAACAGGAACATGCAACCTTATTTTCATTTTTCGCTAACTCGTCAAGGTCCGGGCACACTTTTTGACGAGACAACAGACCTCGTTCTGATCGTTTGCGACATTGGGGAGACGCCTTTCGCCTCTTAGGAGTTGTTCCCTTGCGATAAATCTCATTCTATCTACGTGGAACACGCACTTGCGCCTCGACCCGCCCCTTTCCACAGTTTTTAACCGGAAGGTAAAGTATTTTCAGCATCAGAGTACCCATCGCCAATCCGGATGGAAACCGCGCGCCCAATTCAGATTGTTAAAATTTTTAGGAGAAATGTCCAACTTTTCCCTATTTGGAAAGAAGACATAACACTGAATCGTCTTTTTCCTTGAATTTTATTCAGTAACAGCTTTTTTTTCTGTCATGGTTCAATTTTCCTTGGAAACGGCAAGGCATTTTCCTTTCCAATATGAGTTTTGTCTTACAAAGCTGATGGGCCTCCTCCATGTTCCCTCTTGAAGTTCCAAACCCACTTGTTTTTCTGTGGATCTCTTGCCAGCATGACCCGGAAACTTTTCATACATTAGATCTATGGCGTCGCGACCTCTCCCCTCAACATAAGACGAATTTGGCGTAAACAACCGTTTGTTTCCGAACTGCTGATCTATAAGCCTATTACGTATGGTATAGCTTACTCCAGTTTGAATGATGTTCGTCTTACATAGGCAGTCACTATTTTTCACGAGCCGGTGTCGTTAAATCCTCTCTACCATACATTGCACTGTGGATGTAATGGGCGAAGGTTCAAGATTGTCTTGTGTAATCTGGAGTAACTGGACACATTTTCCCTTGAACAACTTCACATTCAAATTGTACTCCCTGGTCTGAGTGTATGGTCGTTGGTAGCACCAACTCGAGTGACCACTTCCGATAACAAAATGTTTGGCTACCTGTTGACCGAACTCATATCTTGCCATTGGAAGCTTTTCCGTCCTGGCCCCTGTAATAGTAACTGCCTTTTACAAGAATATATTTATTTCCTTCATCCGTCTCGGTTAATTCCCCAAGATATCCAGTGCTTACTCTTTCCGTGGGGTACAGACTTCTGCAGTTGACTTGGTGCTCGTTGTCTTTTATTAAGACCTTCCTTTTGGCAGCAAGCTTCACAGCCTGCAATGTACGCTACCACGTCTTGTCGTCAGCCAGGCCATAGAACTTTTTCTTTGATCCTTAACAGTGTTTTCTTTATACCCAAGTGGATCAGACGCTCTTGTTGTCATGGCACAGTGCAAAGTACGGGCGCGTTCTCGCTAAAAGAGGAATCAAACGCCCTTGGTTTTTTCATTCCCAGCACCTTGCACAGCGTTCACAATTTGATTTTAAGCTCGTCAAAACTGCGACCAAGACTTTTTTACAACATAATTGAATTCACTAATTCTTGAATTCGGGCTTTTTGACGCGCTTCTTTACCGCATTTAGAATACTAATCTGCAAGCTGCTTGTCATCTTTCTTGTAACTGCTTAAGTGTTTTAGCCATTGCTGTCTCCCAATTCTTCGTCTAGGGCAGACGCTTTTGTGTTTAATGGTAGCTGACATGGGCGTGGTTATTTCCCAATCCAGGTATAACCAATTGCCTGCATGGTTTTCGGCCTAGTGGGCATCGCGTTTCCGGTGCTGATTTCCTAGTCTATGCTTTATCGTCATGTCGTAGGTAGACCAAGACCTCTAACTACCTTGCTAACTGTCCCTCTGCGTCTTTGAAATGGAGCAGTCACTGCAGTGAACTATATCAGTTTAACTAACAATGGTCGGCCCGTTTAATAGAAAATGACGAAAGTGGCCTTGGTAAATGAACGACGGCAGTAACCTCCTTCCTGGTAAACAATTTTGCGTTTTTGAAGATTTGACAAGGTTCGACTGCCAAACAGCAAATTACTCTCTCCGCGCATCTATTTTCTTGTGAAAGCGACGGCCATAGCATTATTATCGCATCGGTATCCAATATGATGGTTTTGAAAGAACTGGATGGGCAAGTACTGGCGCTTTAGTGACGTTTGTCTTTAAAGACTTCGAACGGCAATTTTGGCATTCGTCTGTCCACAAAAATTTTTCGGCCTTTTTTTCCGTTAGTTGAATGGAGAATTTTTGCGATTTGGTCGAAAAGTTTTCTATGTATCTTCATAATACCCGCAAAACCCAAAAATGAAGGCGTACTTCACTTGCATCGAATGGAATAGGCAGTCTCTAAGCTTTTGAATTTCTGCGTAAATCAGTGGCCACGCCCCTTCATGCGGAAACAACATGGCAAGAAATGTACTTCCTTTGCAAATAGAGTACTACTTTTTTAAGGTTTCAGTTTGGAGCCCCGTCCTTTTAGCCGATCAAATATCAAACGTAATTTTTGACGCATTTCATCGAAGGACTTCCCGATAACTATCATGTCATCAAGGTAACACTAGCACAAATACTCCACTGAGTCCAGCTAATACCCGCTCCGATCAACCTTTCCGAATGTGGCTTGGCGCGCAAGCCAAACCAAACGGCATCTGACGGAATTGAAAGAGTCCTCTTCTTGTGGCAACTGCCGTCTTCGGTCTATCTCTTTGCCACTCTAATTTCAATAGCCCCGAGCAGAAGGTCCAAAGTGGAAAACTCACCGGATTCCCGGACAGTTGCTTCGAGCGAATCGTCTACTGCGTGGAAAAAGATATGCGTCTTTTACGGTCAAATCGTTGACTCTCCGATAGTCAAAGCAAGAAAGCGAGTCGTTCGTAACTTACTTTCCGCACTAGCACTATACCTGATGACCAAGGGCCGTCAGCAGGTTCAATTACTCCCTTTCAAGCATGTAATCAAACTAATGTTCTTGTCGTTTTCATCTCTCATATAAATGGGAGTTCGAACAGGCCGGTTGCTTTACTGGTGCGTTGTTCTGTTTTATTCTTATGTTTGCACCAGATTCGGTTTCGGACCTAAGTCTTTGTCTGTTGCTGCAAACAAATCCGGTATTCATTAAGGAGACTCTGGCTGCCCCTTTCTGTTTGACGTTTAGGTTGTCTTCGCAACGCTATCCATCAATTTATCTAACTCCGAGTTTTAGATTACGGATTTTTTCTGGTAATCCTTGGCTCGATTGCTTTTCAGTGACAACCTCCGTGATAGGACTTATGGTCCCTACTATTGTCCCGGCTCTTATCATCTTGGCTTCTTTCTGAAACGTCAGAAGACGCAAAGGTATAATGTCTCTGGCTTTCACTAACGTTTTACCCAGCAGGGCACTGTCCCCTTTGCTATAAAGTTTCACATGGTTTCTATGATCCCATCCTCCATCCTATTTCCGCTGACTCGTAGTCATTTATCCGTCCGGGTATGATGGCTTTCAGTTCAAGGTGGTGTGCTCTGTGTCCTTCAGCCCACCGATACCTGTTTTCCGGTAAACTGCAACGAGATCTTCTGTTTTCCGCAAGCCATGGTTTTCTTCTTGTAGATGGTGGTGCAACGGTTTTCGTCGAAGAAAGTCCAAACCTAGTATTCCATCCATGGCAAGCTTCAGCTACCACAGATCGGGTTCGAGATACATTCCTGTCTTCTCTGACCATAAAAATTCCCCTTTCCAAACCCATTCAATTTCAACAACCGTGCCATTTGCCGAATTTATACGTTGTACTATTTTACAAAAGTTCTGGTCCGGTTTTTCACAGTTTTCATAAGCATAAACAACTTACAACGAATTATATGTGACAGTTGCACGGTGTCCAAAAGGAACATTGCTTGTTTGCCTGCAATAGGTGACATCAATGTATGCCCCTGCTTCAATTCGTAGAGTTATTACAGACATTCAGTTTTTATCCGTTTATCATTTTGGTCGTCTATTCCCTAGAGAACGGTACCACGAAGTTTGCTCACTTTTCTTTGCTTTCCTCTTCTCTGCGTCCTTGATTATTCCTGTCCCGCCTTGGTAGTCCAATTCTTCGCTTAAATGCCCACTTTTTGCAATTATAACATAGTATTTCTTTTCCATTCGAATCAATATTCTGGCCTGGCGTTTTTCTTAAGTCATCTAACTCTTTACTCAGTGATCTATTTGCTTGGTACACGCTTCCTATCAATTTCACTAAATTTAAATCTTCACGACAGGGTTGCTGATTGCTTGCTGAACTGGTAGCCCTCATATGCACTCTAACAGAGTCTTGCTTTTTTCTCTGCTTTTATAAAATGTTTTCCAACTCAACAGCCACAGCATAATTGGTTTGGGTTTAGATTTTTGTGGCGGGACTGTTTTATTTTGATTCGCTCTACGTATCTTGAAGGGCAATCTAGAAATGAATCCTTGGCTAATTGTTTCTTTACTTCGTTTGGCTTGCGGGTATGCTCTATTTACTAATCTTCTATGCGTTTGTCCTAGTTCTGGTAGCGTTCAACTAGCCATTGTCTTCTTTCTTTAGTTGCATCTCTGTATAAGCTCATTCTGAATTCGAGGAGCAAAAACGCCTCTGCTAGAGCTTTCACTCAGCGTCTCATATTCATTTTTTTCTTGTCATTGATAAAAGTCACTAAATACGCCGTCGTGCATGTCCTCGATGTGATGCCGCAAGTACCAGTCCTTTATCTTCTTCATCCCATTTTATTAATGACAGCGCATGCATCAAAGTGCGATTTATTTCAGTAATTCACTTGGACCCATCATGTTTTGCACTTTGATTTCCTCGCCTTCTCGTCCTTTCCGTTCCTTTTTCCTACTTTGTGAGGCGTCGTTTTTCTGTTTTCACGACCCATGCTCCTTGTAGCCTTGGGTTTAGTACCAATAATCGGAGATACCATTCATATCAAAGGGGCTACCTCCCATCGCTAGATATCATAGTGGTTTCCTGCTCTGCATCTGCTTAGGTCTTGCTCCTAATTCTGTAATCTTGTAAGGCCTAAATAGTGAAGGGGCATTGTTTCTGTGGTCCGACACTTGATTCAGTGTTGTGCGGTCCTCTATCTAACGAACCGTGCCCCGAAGTTTGGGGTAATACCGGGGTTCTGGTTAAACTCATCTGATCTTTAGGTGGTTGAGCCGTGTCAGACTCACGGACTTTGTACTTCGCTTTTGCCTCAGCTTTTCCAAAATTTTCTTCACTTCCTCTCTAGCATGCCTAATTTCCCTTCTCAATTTCTTCCTTTTCAGATACACTTACAGTACTCTTAACCAATATCCCAACCGCTGCACCAAAAATTAATGTCACGTACTGGGGGTCGTCCCAGCAGTCTTTTCTCTGGATAATTGGCAGATGTACTGCTTTCTCTATCGATTCCCGCAATCGCTACGGACTCGCGTCGTCCTGTGCACTCTTGGTAGCCCTGTTCCGCACGCTTTTATGCTTCTTGGCGCCTGTGCGTTGTCCCTGTGGCACAATGTTTTGCCCGTGCGTCAACGCTGTGCACCTTTTGATGTTCTTGGTGCGTGGTCCTGCGCTGAACCTTTTTTTGGTGTCCTCGTGCGTGGTCCTGTGCACACTTTAATGCCACTGTGCAATTAGTCCTGGCGTGTCCTTGCGCAACCTTTCTAGTCTGTGTATCGTGCCCGTGCGCTTAGGTAGTGGTTCTTAGTATCCCCTGCAAACCTTATTCGAATATATTATTGTTTTCCCTGCAACCTAATTCCAGGTATGCAGTTAGCCTTATTTAGAATCTATCAATAATATTTACATGTACTTAGTCTCTGTCTTCTTCACACGTGTTGCTGCCGCTACTGTTTCTTTCTCAAAACGAACAGTACACCTCCTTAATTATATCATGTTTTGGACTATCCTATTATTGTATGGGTAAGTTTATGGGAGATTCCAATAAAATATGATTTAACGCTATCACGAAGCTGTTTTATTACTCGGAAGCTCTACGATAACTTGAAAAGCGTTTGACTTGACTGGTTACACGTTATGCGACTTGGAATATTTCTGTGTAACCCAACACATCCTACCCAAAATTGTCCTCTGAAATACTATGATTTACGCAATGGCAACTGTACTTAATATCAAATAAACGTCTGGCTTTTATAAAACCAGGTTGTAATGTATTTGAAAATGTAAAATTGGAACTAAAAGTTATCGTATTGAGAATCCAGATCGGATTTCCTTTTGTTTTTTCGTAATTCATCACACAGGTTTGAACCAAGTAGTAAGTAGTAAAGTAAGTAAATTTATTTAAAGTCGGTTATTCTGAGTACATATAAAAACAAACAACAAGCTTCTGTAAGAGCTTTTTTATCCGACTATTCCGTGGCCAGAACAGTTCAGGTTTGGTGATCGCACCTGACGGGTTGCTCGGGTTCGAGTTCTCCGCCTGGTCCGTTGGCATTTTCCTCCCTTCCTTTACATTTGTTCGTAGACCAGCTAACTGTAACGACAGACTGAAAATGCCCGCAAGGAGGCTCCCTACACTCGCTACACAAGGATCAATCCTTTGTGTAGTGATGTACGTGAGCGGATCAAAGGATCCGACTTTTAATCATGTTCTCCATGTAAAACTTTGAATCCATTTCATAGTGGCCCATCGTACCCTAAAGGGGGCCATGATTTGAACAAACTTGAATACTCCACTATACTCACGGAATTTTTGTATAAATTTCAGCTTTTTCTGGCCGCAGTGGTTCTTGCAGAAGATTTTTCCTATACTATTCACATGTAAAACTTTGATCCTAATTGTGGCCCCACCATACCCCCGGGGCCATTGATTTGAACAAACTTGATCTCCACTACCATAAGGAGCTTTTCATATGAAATTTCAGCTTTTCTTGCCCGCAGTGGTTTCTCTTGAGATTTTTAAATGCACCACCCTATTTTTGCATTTTCATGTATATCTCACCTCTGAAGGGGGTCACTTCTTTGTATAAACTTGAATCCCATTTCCCCAAGGATGATTTGTAAAGGTTTTGGCCAAGTGGTTTCTGGAGAAGATGAAAATTGAAATGCTTACATGAACGACCAACAACCAAAACGACGACGGACAATTTTGGTCATAAAAGCTCACTTGAGCAAGGCCTCAGGTGAGCTTAAACAACGAGGCCCATGGGGCCCACAATCGCTCAACCTGAAGTGACTTGGCCCTGCACTCTAATATCAAGGAAGCTTTAAATAAGGTAAAATATTGTCTTTTGGTCTTGAGAAAATTTTTATAAATATATTCAAAATGTAAACTTTGCTCCCCTATTGTGGCCCCAACCGATACCCTGGGGTCCAATGATTTGTACAACTTGAATTTCCACTATAATGAAGCTTCATATTAAATTTCAGCTTTCTGGTCAGTGGTTCTTGAAGAAGATTTTAAAGATTTCCCCTATACTAATCATGTGTAAAACTTTGCCATCCCCTATTGGGGCCCCATCTACCTCCGGGGTCGATTGAACGAACTTGATCTCCTCTTATCAGGAAGTTGTCATATGAAAACTTTCAGCTTTTAATGGCCCAGTGGTTCTTGAGAAGAAGTTTTTTAAACCCGATTTTCCCTATACTAATCATATGTAAAATTTTGATCCCTATTGTGGCCCATCGTAACCCCGGGGGTCATGATTGAACAAAACCTTGAAATCTTCTCCCAACTTACTATCAGAAAGCTTCCATTAACATTTCAGCTTCCCTGGCCCAGTGTTCTTGAGAAGATTTTTAAAGATTTTCCCTATCATAATCCTATGGTAAAACTTTGATCCCTAATTGTGGCCATCGTACCCCAGCGGAGTCATGATTTGAACAAACTTGAATCTCCTCTATATGCAGGAAGCTTCCATATAAATTTCAGCTTTCTGGCCCAGTGGTTCTTTGCAGAAGATTTTTAAAGATTTTCCCTATATAATCATATGTAAACTTTGACCCCCTATTGTGGCCATCGTACCCCGGGGGTCATGATTTGAACAACTTGAATCTCCTGCTATATCAAGGAACTTCCATATAAATTTCAGCTTTCCTGGCCAGTGGTTCTTGAGAAGAAGATTTTTTAAAGATTTTTCCCTATATAATCATATGTCAACTTTGAATCCCCTATTGTGGAACCATCATACCCCGGGGGTCATGATTTGAAACAATACTTGAATTCTCTATATCAGGAAGATTCATATAGATCTCAGCTTCTGGCCCAGTGGTTCTTGAGAAGATTTTAAAGAATTTTTTCCTTTTAAATCAATATGTAAAACTTTGCCCCCTATTGTGGGCCATCGTACTCTCGGGGGTCCTGATTTTTGTAATAAACTTGAATCTCCTCTATATCAGGAAGCTTCCATATAAATTTCAGCTTTCCTGCAGTGGTTCTTGAGAACGAAGATTTTTAAAGATTTTCCCTATATAATCATATGTAAACTTTGACCCCTATTGTGGCCATCGTAACCCCGGGGGTCATGATTGAAACAAACTTGAACATCTCCTCTATAACAGGAACTTCCATATAAAATTTCAGCTTTCCTGGCCCAGTGGTTCTTGAGAAGAAGATTTTTAAAGATTTTCCCTATATAATCATATGTCAAACCTTTGATCCCTCATTGTGGCCCATCATCACCCCCGGGCGGTCATGAATTTGAACAAACTTGAATCTCCTCTATATCAGGAAGACTTCCATATTAGATCTCAGCTTTCCTGCCCAGTCGGTTTCTTTGGAAAGAAAGATTTTTAAAAGATTTTCCCCTATAAATAATCATATGTAAAACTTTTGAACCCCCTACCTTGTGGCCCCATCGTAACTCCCGGGGGTCATGATTTGTATAAACTTGAATCTCCTCTAATATCAGGAAGCTTTCCATATATTTCACGCTTTCCTGGCCAGGTGGTTCTTGAGAAGAAGATTTTTAAAGATCTTTCTTTATATAATCATAGTCAAACTTTGACCCCCTACTTGTGGCCCCATCGTACCCCGGGGGTCATGAATTTGAACAAACTTTGAATCTCCTCTATATCAAGGAAGCTTCCATATAAATCTCAGCTTTCCTGGCTTTTAGTGCGGTTTTTGAGAAGAAAAGATTTTTAAAGATTTCCCTATATATCATATGTAAAAAACTTTGATCCCTATTGTGGCCCCATCGTACCCCGGGGGTCCATGATTTGAACAAACTTGAATCTCCTCTATATCAGGAGATTTCCATATAGATCTCAGCTTTCAACTGCCTAACGTGGTTTCTTGAAGAATGAAGATTTTTTAAAGATTTTCCCTATATCAATCATTGTAAAACTTGATCCCCTATTGTGGCCCATCGTACCCGGGGGTCATTGATTTGAACAAATTGAATCTCTTTATATAGGAAGCTTCCTATAAATTTCAGCTTTCCTGGCCGCCGTGGTTTCTTGAGAAGAAGATTTTTAAATGAAACCACCTATTTTTTTGCATTTTCCGTGATTATCTCCCTTTGAAGGGGGCCTGGGTTCCTTCATTTGAACAAACTTGAAGCCCCTTTACCCAAGGATGATGGTGTACCAAGTTTGGTTGAATTTGGCCCAGCGGTTCTTGAGAAGAAGTCGAAAATGTGAAAAGTTAATGGACAGCACGGACGGACGGACAGACGACGGACAAAAGGCGATAAGAATAGCTCACTTGAACCTTCGGTTCAAGGTGCAGCTAAAAACTAATCTACCCCTTGCTCCGAAGGAAAAGGGGAAATACTGTTTTAGCCCCTTCTGAAAAAAATATTTATGTGTCGCAATTTTTCTCAGCATTGCCCATCACAGCACTTAATACTATTTGATATATATATTATCCTCGTCTTGGGGTCCTATCCATGCCCTTACTGAAACTTATATATCTTTCTTTGTTAATTCCCATTGTCAAATTTACCTTAGAGCAGGGGTAATCTTCAGTGAGCAGTAGCTCACAAGATTCATTTCATTGTAAATAATGTGACCACTTAACCAATCTATTCTTGTTTTTATACAGTTTAATGACTACTAAAAACTAATTCATTCAAATAAACCAACAACAAGGATTCTAAGATCACCACTCACATGTATACTGTATTGGTTATATAGTGTGTGTATAATTAACTTGAAAAGCACTGGGGACAAACCACTAACTCCCATAATGAACATGTCCCCTTATAAATCTTTCAAATTTTTACCCATCCTTTAAGAATATGTGCCCAATGTTTCTTGTACTTCACAAATTAAGCTCAAATACATTCTCAAATTGCCATAACTTACAAATCAAGGATGGGCGCTTTTAAACCTTGATCTAAACAGTAAATGCTTGAATGAAAGATGGCTTCGAATGCAGGTACATTATAATTAAGCATTCCACAATTACTTTGATAAAATGAACAAAAGCAAAAATCGACTTTGGTTAATAAACACAAATAGTGAAACAAGATGGTCCCATTCCAAAACATCGATCTTGTCCACTATTCAACCATTCACAAATGTTAGGGTTCCTTGTCAAGGAATCGTCGGCAAATGCTTTAGCACTGGTCAACCTGATAAACCCAGTGTGATGGGGAAAATATTTAGTGGTTTGTGGTTTTGGATGTATCAAAGTATTATTGGAACTGAGGGGTAGAAAGGGGGTGTGGTTTCTAGATTCTGCGTGATATTTTTCTTTGCAGTTGAATACAGCAATGATTAATTCAAAATTCAAAACAAGGTACGATTCTTGAAATTGCTGCATTTGTGCAGGAATGTACAGAGTTAAACACTTTTCAAATGAGCCATAGCTAGAACATCTTTCAAAAAAAAAATCAACTTGAATAAATTTCTCGAAAACAATGTTCGTTGATAAAGAAATGGTTTTTCTTCTTTCTACACAGACAATCACATTACAAATGAAAATCGTAATAAGTGCATATTACTTTGTAAACACTACAAAAAAGAAATAAATAAAATATAATTCAACAAAACTTAATGAGATGACATGTCTACAAGCAAACAAAAGAATAGATATAAAACAATATGAAATAATTTCAACGTAAACACCTTTTAACAATGGATATCTCTTAATATCTCTCAGAAGTGGATTATTTTTCATATATGTATCACAGATAAGTGACCACCCAAATGTGATTTTTTTTTTTTTTTACATGCAGTTGGAGAAATTTCTCATAATGTCATATTCTTACGGAGCTAGAACAAGATCCAATAATAAAATACCTTGGATAAAATGAACTAATTTGGAAAATTGAAATATTCACAAGTCTGGTTTCTAACAATATATAAATAAATAATTGATATAATTACACTACACAAGAATCCTGGGGCAGACACAACATGTCCCATAAGTATATTGTTTTAAACATGCTACATGAATAACAATTCGAACACACAACTCCTTGTAATCCATTGCCTTTGACTGCTTAGTTGAGAGACCACACCATTTTGGGTATAATATCATTATCTTGCAGACAGAACATTCTGATCTATAACATTCAGGGATTCCCATCCTTTTTAAGTTACTGAAGGTGTACAATTGGAAGAAAAAAATTTATCTGCAGTACTTTTTTGAAACAGAGTGAAGGCCAAGTATGATCATGAACCGTTTGTGTCTCAGTTATAAATGATGAATAGGAGTTTTTTGTATATATTGGTGTGTGTTAAGCTCATGCTTGGCTGCACAACTTCCTCTACCAAAAACTAATAACTTCAATAACAAAAAGTCATCCACATTTTCTCTAAAGCACTCTCAGTTTAGTAGCACACCAATATGCTAACATATTACGCTATTGCTGAATCCACACAAGCTTGTGCGTATGAACAAGTAAAGGCTGCTTTTCAGCAAATTGGCTACAAGGCAATGATATGAAATATGGATTAGTAACAGATTATGTACATGAAATCAGATTTGTCAAATAGAGAGTAGCCAGTCTTCAAGCACGCACAGTCGGCACGCTTTCCGATGGGTCGTTTGACTCTTTGGGTAAATCGTCTGAGGGAGGTGTCTCCATATTTATCCCTGATCCCATAAACGTTCTGGGTCCAGTTCTCCTACAATACTAGTCCATCACTTAAATAAAAAGCAACATTTTCCATATTGTCTCTTCAAATTCATACACAATAAAAGTCTTTAGAATGACTCATGATAAATGGTGAATTCCCTACTCTATTTTGAATACCAATTTTGTCAACCAAGGTAAGAAATCCCTTGACTATTCATTGTTTGTTTTTGGGTTAAATTCCTAATAATCTATTAATGGTGAAGCTTGTTAAATTTATGCTAATGAAGATGATGGGTGTGATACGAAATCTGTCATACAAATATTGGATGTTCCAAAATAAGAATCAATGATTGTACAAGTGTGCATTAGATCACAGTACAGTGTATGTAAATCATCTGATTAGTTAACAATGCATGTCCATCCGTTATATAATTAAAGTCGAACCTCGTTATCTCGAACTGATGGGAACAAGAACAAGTTAGAGACATCCGTGATATCCAGGTAAAAAATATTCAACTGTATAATGCACTTCTGTATGTTCAAATTAACCATAGTTTACAAAGAAGTCAAGAAGAGAATTTTGATTGATGTGAAATTAATTCGCCACCAAATCAGAGCTTTAAATCAACAAACATTAAAACTCTTTGATCTAACATATTTGGTTTTCAATTCGATCAATAGCATTTAAAGATGAGGTTATCTATAAAATTATACTATGGTCTATGCATTTGAGTTATACGAAAGATTTTTTTAAAAAATTGTCACTTTTTTGCCCTGCCCCTGAGGAACCAGGGAGCGAAATCCTAAAATTAACAAAAATATGTCCTTCTTTTCCCACAGATGCTTCATATTGAAAATAAAAAGCATTGGAAGGATAATATTATACAAGAAGTTAAAAAATCTTCAATTGTAAAGCACGGCACGGACACCGCAGTAGGTTGGTCACCCGAGTGACTCAGGTGACCTTAATAAAAGTTTGCAAGACATTTTTTGTTTTAAAACATCCGAGTCAGACTGTTGTTAGAGGCTCTAAATAATGTGTGTAAATCAGATGTGACATTTCCCGAAACTAGAGATGTACATGTAAAATTTCTGAAAATATTCCTTTAGTTGTAGACAAAACAAATTCAATACCTGATTCTATTTTGTCAAAATAGAACGGGCACATTTCAGGAAGGTTTCTTCTACATTTTCGCCTGTCAGAGCACTTGTTTCTAGAAAATTAGTCTCTGAAATAAAACCATGCACATAAACTACTACATTCGATGTCCTAAATGCATGATATACATGTATTGAAATGATCAATAAAACTCCAGTGAATGGCTACATACATAAGAATTTAGACTTACTACAGCCCCTGTTATAAGCACACCGTGACTGTAGATTCCTTGTCGTTACAAATGCACATCTTACTGATTAAAATTCTAACATTTTAATAATTGTTTATTGTTTAATTTATATATATCCATGTTGTTTAAGGCGATACGCAATGTGCACTTCACAAAATGTTTTTCTACCTCCAAATTTGAAGATTCCAATGATAAAAATAAGAGTTATAGGAAATGCAAACATCATTTAATCCCTTCAGAATTATTTGATGATGATGAAAATATAATTCTACAACAACTGACAATGTTTTTTGTAGTATGTAATGTATGTGCATTAGCTTTCTTCAAAGAGAGGTTAACTCA
>CAJDSM010039563.1:15205-29080 GCA_903981925.1 Ostrea lurida
AAACTCGGGTATAAATAATCGTGCAAATTAAATTTTTCATCATGTGTTACATTTTCTAAAACCCAGGTAATATAGTCTGATTAAAGAAAAAAAAAGAAGGGAAATAAGTGGCCCTGTGAAAACAAACGGGAATCAAAAGTACATCAATTCATATGAAACTTGTTATCTAGCTTAATATCTAACGAAATCTTGTAACGCAAGCAGGCTGCTTTCTCTCCTTTTTTCGCAACAACCATAATAATCTGAATCAATATCCGCCCCAACAGGAACATGCAACCTTATTTTCATTTTTCGCTAACTCGTCAAGGTCCGGGCACACTTTTTGACGAGACAACAGACCTCGTTCTGATCGTTTGCGACATTGGGGAGACGCCTTTCGCCTCTTAGGAGTTGTTCCCTTGCGATAAATCTCATTCTATCTACGTGGAACACGCACTTGCGCCTCGACCCGCCCCTTTCCACAGTTTTTAACCGGAAGGTAAAGTATTTTCAGCATCAGAGTACCCATCGCCAATCCGGATGGAAACCGCGCGCCCAATTCAGATTGTTAAAATTTTTAGGAGAAATGTCCAACTTTTCCCTATTTGGAAAGAAGACATAACACTGAATCGTCTTTTTCCTTGAATTTTATTCAGTAACAGCTTTTTTTTCTGTCATGGTTCAATTTTCCTTGGAAACGGCAAGGCATTTTCCTTTCCAATATGAGTTTTGTCTTACAAAGCTGATGGGCCTCCTCCATGTTCCCTCTTGAAGTTCCAAACCCACTTGTTTTTCTGTGGATCTCTTGCCAGCATGACCCGGAAACTTTTCATACATTAGATCTATGGCGTCGCGACCTCTCCCCTCAACATAAGACGAATTTGGCGTAAACAACCGTTTGTTTCCGAACTGCTGATCTATAAGCCTATTACGTATGGTATAGCTTACTCCAGTTTGAATGATGTTCGTCTTACATAGGCAGTCACTATTTTTCACGAGCCGGTGTCGTTAAATCCTCTCTACCATACATTGCACTGTGGATGTAATGGGCGAAGGTTCAAGATTGTCTTGTGTAATCTGGAGTAACTGGACACATTTTCCCTTGAACAACTTCACATTCAAATTGTACTCCCTGGTCTGAGTGTATGGTCGTTGGTAGCACCAACTCGAGTGACCACTTCCGATAACAAAATGTTTGGCTACCTGTTGACCGAACTCATATCTTGCCATTGGAAGCTTTTCCGTCCTGGCCCCTGTAATAGTAACTGCCTTTTACAAGAATATATTTATTTCCTTCATCCGTCTCGGTTAATTCCCCAAGATATCCAGTGCTTACTCTTTCCGTGGGGTACAGACTTCTGCAGTTGACTTGGTGCTCGTTGTCTTTTATTAAGACCTTCCTTTTGGCAGCAAGCTTCACAGCCTGCAATGTACGCTACCACGTCTTGTCGTCAGCCAGGCCATAGAACTTTTTCTTTGATCCTTAACAGTGTTTTCTTTATACCCAAGTGGATCAGACGCTCTTGTTGTCATGGCACAGTGCAAAGTACGGGCGCGTTCTCGCTAAAAGAGGAATCAAACGCCCTTGGTTTTTTCATTCCCAGCACCTTGCACAGCGTTCACAATTTGATTTTAAGCTCGTCAAAACTGCGACCAAGACTTTTTTACAACATAATTGAATTCACTAATTCTTGAATTCGGGCTTTTTGACGCGCTTCTTTACCGCATTTAGAATACTAATCTGCAAGCTGCTTGTCATCTTTCTTGTAACTGCTTAAGTGTTTTAGCCATTGCTGTCTCCCAATTCTTCGTCTAGGGCAGACGCTTTTGTGTTTAATGGTAGCTGACATGGGCGTGGTTATTTCCCAATCCAGGTATAACCAATTGCCTGCATGGTTTTCGGCCTAGTGGGCATCGCGTTTCCGGTGCTGATTTCCTAGTCTATGCTTTATCGTCATGTCGTAGGTAGACCAAGACCTCTAACTACCTTGCTAACTGTCCCTCTGCGTCTTTGAAATGGAGCAGTCACTGCAGTGAACTATATCAGTTTAACTAACAATGGTCGGCCCGTTTAATAGAAAATGACGAAAGTGGCCTTGGTAAATGAACGACGGCAGTAACCTCCTTCCTGGTAAACAATTTTGCGTTTTTGAAGATTTGACAAGGTTCGACTGCCAAACAGCAAATTACTCTCTCCGCGCATCTATTTTCTTGTGAAAGCGACGGCCATAGCATTATTATCGCATCGGTATCCAATATGATGGTTTTGAAAGAACTGGATGGGCAAGTACTGGCGCTTTAGTGACGTTTGTCTTTAAAGACTTCGAACGGCAATTTTGGCATTCGTCTGTCCACAAAAATTTTTCGGCCTTTTTTTCCGTTAGTTGAATGGAGAATTTTTGCGATTTGGTCGAAAAGTTTTCTATGTATCTTCATAATACCCGCAAAACCCAAAAATGAAGGCGTACTTCACTTGCATCGAATGGAATAGGCAGTCTCTAAGCTTTTGAATTTCTGCGTAAATCAGTGGCCACGCCCCTTCATGCGGAAACAACATGGCAAGAAATGTACTTCCTTTGCAAATAGAGTACTACTTTTTTAAGGTTTCAGTTTGGAGCCCCGTCCTTTTAGCCGATCAAATATCAAACGTAATTTTTGACGCATTTCATCGAAGGACTTCCCGATAACTATCATGTCATCAAGGTAACACTAGCACAAATACTCCACTGAGTCCAGCTAATACCCGCTCCGATCAACCTTTCCGAATGTGGCTTGGCGCGCAAGCCAAACCAAACGGCATCTGACGGAATTGAAAGAGTCCTCTTCTTGTGGCAACTGCCGTCTTCGGTCTATCTCTTTGCCACTCTAATTTCAATAGCCCCGAGCAGAAGGTCCAAAGTGGAAAACTCACCGGATTCCCGGACAGTTGCTTCGAGCGAATCGTCTACTGCGTGGAAAAAGATATGCGTCTTTTACGGTCAAATCGTTGACTCTCCGATAGTCAAAGCAAGAAAGCGAGTCGTTCGTAACTTACTTTCCGCACTAGCACTATACCTGATGACCAAGGGCCGTCAGCAGGTTCAATTACTCCCTTTCAAGCATGTAATCAAACTAATGTTCTTGTCGTTTTCATCTCTCATATAAATGGGAGTTCGAACAGGCCGGTTGCTTTACTGGTGCGTTGTTCTGTTTTATTCTTATGTTTGCACCAGATTCGGTTTCGGACCTAAGTCTTTGTCTGTTGCTGCAAACAAATCCGGTATTCATTAAGGAGACTCTGGCTGCCCCTTTCTGTTTGACGTTTAGGTTGTCTTCGCAACGCTATCCATCAATTTATCTAACTCCGAGTTTTAGATTACGGATTTTTTCTGGTAATCCTTGGCTCGATTGCTTTTCAGTGACAACCTCCGTGATAGGACTTATGGTCCCTACTATTGTCCCGGCTCTTATCATCTTGGCTTCTTTCTGAAACGTCAGAAGACGCAAAGGTATAATGTCTCTGGCTTTCACTAACGTTTTACCCAGCAGGGCACTGTCCCCTTTGCTATAAAGTTTCACATGGTTTCTATGATCCCATCCTCCATCCTATTTCCGCTGACTCGTAGTCATTTATCCGTCCGGGTATGATGGCTTTCAGTTCAAGGTGGTGTGCTCTGTGTCCTTCAGCCCACCGATACCTGTTTTCCGGTAAACTGCAACGAGATCTTCTGTTTTCCGCAAGCCATGGTTTTCTTCTTGTAGATGGTGGTGCAACGGTTTTCGTCGAAGAAAGTCCAAACCTAGTATTCCATCCATGGCAAGCTTCAGCTACCACAGATCGGGTTCGAGATACATTCCTGTCTTCTCTGACCATAAAAATTCCCCTTTCCAAACCCATTCAATTTCAACAACCGTGCCATTTGCCGAATTTATACGTTGTACTATTTTACAAAAGTTCTGGTCCGGTTTTTCACAGTTTTCATAAGCATAAACAACTTACAACGAATTATATGTGACAGTTGCACGGTGTCCAAAAGGAACATTGCTTGTTTGCCTGCAATAGGTGACATCAATGTATGCCCCTGCTTCAATTCGTAGAGTTATTACAGACATTCAGTTTTTATCCGTTTATCATTTTGGTCGTCTATTCCCTAGAGAACGGTACCACGAAGTTTGCTCACTTTTCTTTGCTTTCCTCTTCTCTGCGTCCTTGATTATTCCTGTCCCGCCTTGGTAGTCCAATTCTTCGCTTAAATGCCCACTTTTTGCAATTATAACATAGTATTTCTTTTCCATTCGAATCAATATTCTGGCCTGGCGTTTTTCTTAAGTCATCTAACTCTTTACTCAGTGATCTATTTGCTTGGTACACGCTTCCTATCAATTTCACTAAATTTAAATCTTCACGACAGGGTTGCTGATTGCTTGCTGAACTGGTAGCCCTCATATGCACTCTAACAGAGTCTTGCTTTTTTCTCTGCTTTTATAAAATGTTTTCCAACTCAACAGCCACAGCATAATTGGTTTGGGTTTAGATTTTTGTGGCGGGACTGTTTTATTTTGATTCGCTCTACGTATCTTGAAGGGCAATCTAGAAATGAATCCTTGGCTAATTGTTTCTTTACTTCGTTTGGCTTGCGGGTATGCTCTATTTACTAATCTTCTATGCGTTTGTCCTAGTTCTGGTAGCGTTCAACTAGCCATTGTCTTCTTTCTTTAGTTGCATCTCTGTATAAGCTCATTCTGAATTCGAGGAGCAAAAACGCCTCTGCTAGAGCTTTCACTCAGCGTCTCATATTCATTTTTTTCTTGTCATTGATAAAAGTCACTAAATACGCCGTCGTGCATGTCCTCGATGTGATGCCGCAAGTACCAGTCCTTTATCTTCTTCATCCCATTTTATTAATGACAGCGCATGCATCAAAGTGCGATTTATTTCAGTAATTCACTTGGACCCATCATGTTTTGCACTTTGATTTCCTCGCCTTCTCGTCCTTTCCGTTCCTTTTTCCTACTTTGTGAGGCGTCGTTTTTCTGTTTTCACGACCCATGCTCCTTGTAGCCTTGGGTTTAGTACCAATAATCGGAGATACCATTCATATCAAAGGGGCTACCTCCCATCGCTAGATATCATAGTGGTTTCCTGCTCTGCATCTGCTTAGGTCTTGCTCCTAATTCTGTAATCTTGTAAGGCCTAAATAGTGAAGGGGCATTGTTTCTGTGGTCCGACACTTGATTCAGTGTTGTGCGGTCCTCTATCTAACGAACCGTGCCCCGAAGTTTGGGGTAATACCGGGGTTCTGGTTAAACTCATCTGATCTTTAGGTGGTTGAGCCGTGTCAGACTCACGGACTTTGTACTTCGCTTTTGCCTCAGCTTTTCCAAAATTTTCTTCACTTCCTCTCTAGCATGCCTAATTTCCCTTCTCAATTTCTTCCTTTTCAGATACACTTACAGTACTCTTAACCAATATCCCAACCGCTGCACCAAAAATTAATGTCACGTACTGGGGGTCGTCCCAGCAGTCTTTTCTCTGGATAATTGGCAGATGTACTGCTTTCTCTATCGATTCCCGCAATCGCTACGGACTCGCGTCGTCCTGTGCACTCTTGGTAGCCCTGTTCCGCACGCTTTTATGCTTCTTGGCGCCTGTGCGTTGTCCCTGTGGCACAATGTTTTGCCCGTGCGTCAACGCTGTGCACCTTTTGATGTTCTTGGTGCGTGGTCCTGCGCTGAACCTTTTTTTGGTGTCCTCGTGCGTGGTCCTGTGCACACTTTAATGCCACTGTGCAATTAGTCCTGGCGTGTCCTTGCGCAACCTTTCTAGTCTGTGTATCGTGCCCGTGCGCTTAGGTAGTGGTTCTTAGTATCCCCTGCAAACCTTATTCGAATATATTATTGTTTTCCCTGCAACCTAATTCCAGGTATGCAGTTAGCCTTATTTAGAATCTATCAATAATATTTACATGTACTTAGTCTCTGTCTTCTTCACACGTGTTGCTGCCGCTACTGTTTCTTTCTCAAAACGAACAGTACACCTCCTTAATTATATCATGTTTTGGACTATCCTATTATTGTATGGGTAAGTTTATGGGAGATTCCAATAAAATATGATTTAACGCTATCACGAAGCTGTTTTATTACTCGGAAGCTCTACGATAACTTGAAAAGCGTTTGACTTGACTGGTTACACGTTATGCGACTTGGAATATTTCTGTGTAACCCAACACATCCTACCCAAAATTGTCCTCTGAAATACTATGATTTACGCAATGGCAACTGTACTTAATATCAAATAAACGTCTGGCTTTTATAAAACCAGGTTGTAATGTATTTGAAAATGTAAAATTGGAACTAAAAGTTATCGTATTGAGAATCCAGATCGGATTTCCTTTTGTTTTTTCGTAATTCATCACACAGGTTTGAACCAAGTAGTAAGTAGTAAAGTAAGTAAATTTATTTAAAGTCGGTTATTCTGAGTACATATAAAAACAAACAACAAGCTTCTGTAAGAGCTTTTTTATCCGACTATTCCGTGGCCAGAACAGTTCAGGTTTGGTGATCGCACCTGACGGGTTGCTCGGGTTCGAGTTCTCCGCCTGGTCCGTTGGCATTTTCCTCCCTTCCTTTACATTTGTTCGTAGACCAGCTAACTGTAACGACAGACTGAAAATGCCCGCAAGGAGGCTCCCTACACTCGCTACACAAGGATCAATCCTTTGTGTAGTGATGTACGTGAGCGGATCAAAGGATCCGACTTTTAATCATGTTCTCCATGTAAAACTTTGAATCCATTTCATAGTGGCCCATCGTACCCTAAAGGGGGCCATGATTTGAACAAACTTGAATACTCCACTATACTCACGGAATTTTTGTATAAATTTCAGCTTTTTCTGGCCGCAGTGGTTCTTGCAGAAGATTTTTCCTATACTATTCACATGTAAAACTTTGATCCTAATTGTGGCCCCACCATACCCCCGGGGCCATTGATTTGAACAAACTTGATCTCCACTACCATAAGGAGCTTTTCATATGAAATTTCAGCTTTTCTTGCCCGCAGTGGTTTCTCTTGAGATTTTTAAATGCACCACCCTATTTTTGCATTTTCATGTATATCTCACCTCTGAAGGGGGTCACTTCTTTGTATAAACTTGAATCCCATTTCCCCAAGGATGATTTGTAAAGGTTTTGGCCAAGTGGTTTCTGGAGAAGATGAAAATTGAAATGCTTACATGAACGACCAACAACCAAAACGACGACGGACAATTTTGGTCATAAAAGCTCACTTGAGCAAGGCCTCAGGTGAGCTTAAACAACGAGGCCCATGGGGCCCACAATCGCTCAACCTGAAGTGACTTGGCCCTGCACTCTAATATCAAGGAAGCTTTAAATAAGGTAAAATATTGTCTTTTGGTCTTGAGAAAATTTTTATAAATATATTCAAAATGTAAACTTTGCTCCCCTATTGTGGCCCCAACCGATACCCTGGGGTCCAATGATTTGTACAACTTGAATTTCCACTATAATGAAGCTTCATATTAAATTTCAGCTTTCTGGTCAGTGGTTCTTGAAGAAGATTTTAAAGATTTCCCCTATACTAATCATGTGTAAAACTTTGCCATCCCCTATTGGGGCCCCATCTACCTCCGGGGTCGATTGAACGAACTTGATCTCCTCTTATCAGGAAGTTGTCATATGAAAACTTTCAGCTTTTAATGGCCCAGTGGTTCTTGAGAAGAAGTTTTTTAAACCCGATTTTCCCTATACTAATCATATGTAAAATTTTGATCCCTATTGTGGCCCATCGTAACCCCGGGGGTCATGATTGAACAAAACCTTGAAATCTTCTCCCAACTTACTATCAGAAAGCTTCCATTAACATTTCAGCTTCCCTGGCCCAGTGTTCTTGAGAAGATTTTTAAAGATTTTCCCTATCATAATCCTATGGTAAAACTTTGATCCCTAATTGTGGCCATCGTACCCCAGCGGAGTCATGATTTGAACAAACTTGAATCTCCTCTATATGCAGGAAGCTTCCATATAAATTTCAGCTTTCTGGCCCAGTGGTTCTTTGCAGAAGATTTTTAAAGATTTTCCCTATATAATCATATGTAAACTTTGACCCCCTATTGTGGCCATCGTACCCCGGGGGTCATGATTTGAACAACTTGAATCTCCTGCTATATCAAGGAACTTCCATATAAATTTCAGCTTTCCTGGCCAGTGGTTCTTGAGAAGAAGATTTTTTAAAGATTTTTCCCTATATAATCATATGTCAACTTTGAATCCCCTATTGTGGAACCATCATACCCCGGGGGTCATGATTTGAAACAATACTTGAATTCTCTATATCAGGAAGATTCATATAGATCTCAGCTTCTGGCCCAGTGGTTCTTGAGAAGATTTTAAAGAATTTTTTCCTTTTAAATCAATATGTAAAACTTTGCCCCCTATTGTGGGCCATCGTACTCTCGGGGGTCCTGATTTTTGTAATAAACTTGAATCTCCTCTATATCAGGAAGCTTCCATATAAATTTCAGCTTTCCTGCAGTGGTTCTTGAGAACGAAGATTTTTAAAGATTTTCCCTATATAATCATATGTAAACTTTGACCCCTATTGTGGCCATCGTAACCCCGGGGGTCATGATTGAAACAAACTTGAACATCTCCTCTATAACAGGAACTTCCATATAAAATTTCAGCTTTCCTGGCCCAGTGGTTCTTGAGAAGAAGATTTTTAAAGATTTTCCCTATATAATCATATGTCAAACCTTTGATCCCTCATTGTGGCCCATCATCACCCCCGGGCGGTCATGAATTTGAACAAACTTGAATCTCCTCTATATCAGGAAGACTTCCATATTAGATCTCAGCTTTCCTGCCCAGTCGGTTTCTTTGGAAAGAAAGATTTTTAAAAGATTTTCCCCTATAAATAATCATATGTAAAACTTTTGAACCCCCTACCTTGTGGCCCCATCGTAACTCCCGGGGGTCATGATTTGTATAAACTTGAATCTCCTCTAATATCAGGAAGCTTTCCATATATTTCACGCTTTCCTGGCCAGGTGGTTCTTGAGAAGAAGATTTTTAAAGATCTTTCTTTATATAATCATAGTCAAACTTTGACCCCCTACTTGTGGCCCCATCGTACCCCGGGGGTCATGAATTTGAACAAACTTTGAATCTCCTCTATATCAAGGAAGCTTCCATATAAATCTCAGCTTTCCTGGCTTTTAGTGCGGTTTTTGAGAAGAAAAGATTTTTAAAGATTTCCCTATATATCATATGTAAAAAACTTTGATCCCTATTGTGGCCCCATCGTACCCCGGGGGTCCATGATTTGAACAAACTTGAATCTCCTCTATATCAGGAGATTTCCATATAGATCTCAGCTTTCAACTGCCTAACGTGGTTTCTTGAAGAATGAAGATTTTTTAAAGATTTTCCCTATATCAATCATTGTAAAACTTGATCCCCTATTGTGGCCCATCGTACCCGGGGGTCATTGATTTGAACAAATTGAATCTCTTTATATAGGAAGCTTCCTATAAATTTCAGCTTTCCTGGCCGCCGTGGTTTCTTGAGAAGAAGATTTTTAAATGAAACCACCTATTTTTTTGCATTTTCCGTGATTATCTCCCTTTGAAGGGGGCCTGGGTTCCTTCATTTGAACAAACTTGAAGCCCCTTTACCCAAGGATGATGGTGTACCAAGTTTGGTTGAATTTGGCCCAGCGGTTCTTGAGAAGAAGTCGAAAATGTGAAAAGTTAATGGACAGCACGGACGGACGGACAGACGACGGACAAAAGGCGATAAGAATAGCTCACTTGAACCTTCGGTTCAAGGTGCAGCTAAAAACTAATCTACCCCTTGCTCCGAAGGAAAAGGGGAAATACTGTTTTAGCCCCTTCTGAAAAAAATATTTATGTGTCGCAATTTTTCTCAGCATTGCCCATCACAGCACTTAATACTATTTGATATATATATTATCCTCGTCTTGGGGTCCTATCCATGCCCTTACTGAAACTTATATATCTTTCTTTGTTAATTCCCATTGTCAAATTTACCTTAGAGCAGGGGTAATCTTCAGTGAGCAGTAGCTCACAAGATTCATTTCATTGTAAATAATGTGACCACTTAACCAATCTATTCTTGTTTTTATACAGTTTAATGACTACTAAAAACTAATTCATTCAAATAAACCAACAACAAGGATTCTAAGATCACCACTCACATGTATACTGTATTGGTTATATAGTGTGTGTATAATTAACTTGAAAAGACTGGACAAACACACTAACTCCCCATATGAACATGGGTCCTCCTCTATAAAATCTTTTCATAATTTTACCCATCCTTTAAGAATATGTCCCAAGTTTCTTGGCACTTCACAAATTAGCTCAATAATTTCAAATTGCCATAACTTACAAATCAAGGGATGGCGCTTTTAAACCTTGATCTAAACAGTAAATGCTGAATGAAAATGGCTTCGAATGCAGGGTTCATTATAATTAAGCATTCCAAAATTTACTTTGATAAATGAACAAAAGCAAAAATCGAACTTTGGTTTAATAAACCAAATCGTAAACAAGATGGTCCCATTTCCAAAACATGATCTTGTCCACTATTCAACCATTCACAATGTAGGGTTCCTTTGCAAGGAATCGTCGGCAAATGACTTTAGCACTGTCAACCTGATAAACCCAGTGTAATGGGGAAATATTTAGTGGTTTGTGTTTTGGATGTAATCAACAGTATTATTGGACACTGAGCGGGAGAAAGGGGGTGTGGTTTCTAGATCTGCGTGATATTTCATTTGCAGTTGAATACAGCAATGATTAATTCAAAATTCAAACACAGGTACGATTCTGTAAATGCTGCATTTGTGCAAGGAATGTACAGAGTTAAACACTTTTCAAATGAGCCATAGCTAGACATCTTTCAAAAAAAAAATCAACTGAATAAATTTCTCGAAAACAATGTTCGTTATAAAGAATGGTTTTTTTCTTTCTTACACAGCAACACATTACAAATGAAAATCGTAATAAATGTGCATATTACTTGTAAACACTACAAAAAGAAAATAAATAAAATAATTTCAACAAACTTAATAGATGACATGTCTACAAAGCAATACAAAAGAATTAGATAATAAACAATATGAAATAATTTCACCGTAAACAACCTTTTTTAACAATGATAATCTCTTATATCTCCAGAAGTGATTTTTTTTCAATAGTATACAGAAATGACCACAAAAATGTGACTTTTTTTTTTTTTTTAGCAGCAGTTGGAATAATATTCTCAATGTCAATTCTATAGAGTAAGAACAAGATCCAATAATAAAATACCTTGGTATAAAATGAACTAATTTGAAAATTGAATATTCAAGTCTGGTTTCTAACAATTATACTGAAATAAATATCGATATACATTACACTACACAAGTAATCCTGGTGGCAGAACAACATGTCCATAAGTACTTTTGTTTTAAACATGTACATGCAATACACAATTCGAAACAAATCCTTGTAATCCTTGCCTTTGACTGCATTATGAGAGACCACACCATTTGGGTATAATATCATTATCTTGCAGACAGAACATTCTGATCTATAAATTCAGGATTCCCATCCTTTTTAAGTTACTGAAGGTGTACAATTTGGAAGAAAAAAAATCTTAATCTGCAGTAACTTTTTTGAAACAAGAGTGAAGGTCCAAGTATGATCTGTGAACGTTTGTGTCTCAGTTATAAATGATGATAGGAGTTTTTTGTATATATTGGTGTGTGTTAAGCTCATGCTTGGCTGCAACTCTCTCACCAAAACTAATAAACTTCAATAACAAAAAGCATCCACATTTTCTCTAAAGCACTCTCAGTTTAGTAGCACACCAATATGCTAACATAATTACGCTTATGCTGAATCCACACAAGCTTGTGCGTTGAACAAGTAAAGGCTGCTTTTCAGCAAATTGCTACCAAGGCAATGATATGACATATGGATTAGTAACAGATTACTGTACATGAAATCAGATTCTTGTCAAATATAGAGAGTAGCCAGTCTTCAGCACGCACAGTCGGCGACGCTTTCCGATGGGTCCGTTTTGACTCTTTTGGGTAATCGTCTGAGGGAGGTGTCTCCATATTTTATCCTGATCCCATAAACGTTCTGGGTCAGTTCTCTACAAATAATAGTCCATCACTTTAAATACAAAACAACAACTTCTTCCATATTGTCTCTTCAATTTCATACCAATAACAAGTCTTTAGAATGACTCATGATAAATGGTGAATTCCCTACTCTATTTTGAATACCAATTTTGTCAACCAAGGTAAGAAATCCCTTGACCATTCATTGTTTGTTTTTGGGTTAAATTCCTAATAATCTATTAATGGTGAAGCTTGTTAAATTTATGGTAATGAAGATGATGGGTGTGATACGAAATCTGTCATACAAATATTGGATGTTCCAAAATAAGAATCAATGATTGTACAAGTGTGCATTAGATCACAGTACAGTGTATGTAAATCATCTGATTCAGTTAACAATGCATGTCCATCCGTTATATAATTAAAGTCGAACCTCGTTATCTCGAACTCGATGGGACCAAGAACAAAGTTAGAGACATCCGTGATATCCGTGTAAAAATATCAACTGTATAAATGCACTTCTGTACTGTTCAAATTACCATAGTTTACAAAGAAAGTCAAGAAGAGAATTTTGATTGATGTGAAATTAATTCACCAAATCATGGTTCATTTAAATCAACAACATTAAAACTCTTTGATCTAAACATATTTGGTTTTCAATTCGATCAATAGCATTTAAAGATGAGGTTATCTATAATATTATACTATGTCTATGCATTTGAGTTATCGAGAAGATTTTTTTAAAAAATTGTCACTTTTTTGCCCTGCCCCTGAGGAACCAGGGACGGAAATCCTAAAATTAACAAAAATATGTCCTTCTTTTCCCACAGATGCTTCATATTGAAAATAAAAGCATTGGAAGATAATATATACAAGAAGTTAAAAAATCTTCAATTGTAAAGCACGGCACGGACCACCGCAGTAGGTTGGTCACCGAGTGACTCAGGTGACCTTAATAAAAGTTTGCAAGACATTTTTTGTTTTAAAAATCCGAGTCAGACTGTTGTTTAGAGGCTCTAAATAATGTGTGTAAATCAAGATGTGACATTTCCCGAAACTAGAGATGTACATGTAAAATTTCTGAAAATATTCCTTTAGTTGTAGACAAACAAATTCAATACCTGATTCTATTTTGTCAAAATAGACCGGGCACATTTCAGGAAGTTTCTTCTACATTTTCGCCCTGTCAGAGCACTTGTTTCTAGAAACATTAGTCTGAAATAAAACATGCACATAAACTACTACATTCGATGTCCTAAATGCATGATATACATGTATTGAAATGATCAAATAAAACTCCAGTGAATGGCTACATACATAAGAATTTAGACTTACTACAGCCCTGTTAAAAGCACACCGTGACTGTAGATTCCTTGTCGTTAACAAATGCACATCTTACTGATTAAAATTCTAACATTTTAATAATTGTTTATTGTTTAATTTATATATATCCATGTTGTTTAAGGCATACGCAATGTGCACTTCACAAAATGTTTTCTACCTCCAAATTTGAAGATTCCAATGATAAAAATAAGAGTTATAGGAAATGCAAACATCATTTAATCCCTTCAGAATTATTTGATGATGATGAAAATATAATTCTACAACAACTGACAATGTTTTTTGTAGTATGTATGTATGTGCATTAGCTTTCTTCAAAGAGAGGTAACTCAAAACTCGGGTATAAATAATCGTGCAAATTAATTTTTCATCATGTGTTACATTTTCTAAAACCCAGGTAATATAGTCTGATTTTTTCCTCAAAA
>CAJDSM010039564.1:1844-12247 GCA_903981925.1 Ostrea lurida
GAGTAAAAGAACATCAACACCTTGAACACTAGCTCTCAGGAACATTCCAGCTTCTATCCCTATGCTATTTGCACCCACGGAACCATGTGTAGGCCCTTGCTTCTCTTGGTACTTGGTACTCTGTCCCTTGTCGTCCGGCTTGTTCACTCCACGGTCATTGCCTTTCTTCAACAGGAAACAGTCCCTTTGCACATTTCCTTTCTTATGACAGTGGTAACACTTGATTTCTTTCTTTCTGCTGCTATCACCAGCATATGACTCTCTGTTGTGCATGGGAGCGGGAGCCTAGGAAGGAGGATCATTACATCAGTAGGATTAATAAGTAAATGTAGTCTGAGGAGGAATCATTCAAAATCGTAGGTTAATAGTTAACAGATTGTATCCCTAAAGGAGAATCCATTACAATCAGTAGGTTATAAAAAAAGTACATGTATCCCTAGGAGGAATCATTAACAATCAATAGGTTAACGTTACATACGCCAGAGTAGGAGAATCATGTTACAATCGGGTAGATTATAGAGTACATTGATTCCCTGACGGAGAAATCAATTACAATATCATAGATTCATAAAAGTACTAGCTGTAGCTACTAGAGGGGAACATCATGTTACAATTAGTCAGATTATAAAGTTATTCATGTAGCCCTAGAGGAGGAATCAGTTACATCAGTAGATTATAAAGTACATAGTCTAGAGATCTGAATCATTACAATCAGTCAGATTATAGAGTACATGTACCTAAGCGAGGAATCAATTACAATAAGAGTTAAAAGTAAAATGTATCGCCTAGAGGATGCGAACTCATTACAACAGCTAAGATTATAGGTAATGTAGTGTCATAGGGGATGAAATCATTACAACAGTAGGAGTTATTTAATCTTAATGAGTAGTTATCAATTATTTCAACGCTTTTGGACTCGAAGGGAAAAGAGGAGGGGAGCGGGGGGGGCGTGGTAATGATTTCCATATGCCGTTTGTTAAAAAAATTGTCATCTCCGAAATATTCCTTGTGAATTAAAGGACCACAGCATTTGCACCGAGGTTTAGAATCGCAGTGTGGCTGGACCTCATTATTTGAAGATTGGAAGTTCGTACATCTGGTAAACCCACTCTGTCGCACGATATATACATATGGGTTCTTTACTTGATTATGAAAAAGAGTAAGAACCAACCTATGATGGGGAGTTCAATCAATGGCTTCGCTGATTCCGCAATGCGCTTATGAAAACCGGAAAAAATCGCCGTCCTCGATTTCTGAATCATTGTCGTTTTTGTCCTCTGTTTTGTTCACGCTCCGGGGAGTCTGGCTGAAAGTAACCGTCTCGCGGCCCAAGAAATAAATCAGATATTTATACGAGGTGTCAAATTTTGGAGTATATCAGACAATAAATATACGTAGAGAAATGACAGTTCCTTAAGGGCATCCCAAGGCAATTGTTTATATTCATACATACGTTTGCAAAGAACAGCACCGCAACGAGTTTGCACAAGTGAACATGATGAGGCTAAAACCTCGGGGCTAGACATCGAAACGATTGTACACGTATACACAACATCGCATATCGCTACGTGGCTCTGACACATGCCAACCTTTGCAAAGAGGTTTGTTCGAAATATCTTTATGTTTCAAGTAAAATTAACATGACAAAAATGGACCTGTAATGATTAGACATTTTAAATATAATGGTTTAGAGAAACCTTTATTGATGTTTTCTTTGCGATGTCGAACTGCCTGGCATGTATCGTGAACCGAAGGAAGAGAGAGAGAGAGAGAGAGCAGAGAGATGATGAGAGGAAGAGAGGAAGAGAGAGAGAGAATACATGAGAAGAGCAAGGAGAGAGAGATGAGAGCCATATTCGTTATAAGTATGTGAATGAGATTTGTTAATCAAAATCTTTCGTGCTAATTATACCATGCTCTATTGTTTGAATTTGACCTAACAGGGAGACGTAGTATTTTATTTTCCTAATTGGTAAGAGAATAAAGTAAGTTGTTCGGTAATATTTAGAGATTTTTCAATATTTAACTTTGTTACTATTTTTTATTCCATTAATCATATACATTTTTGACAGAGGGGACTAAAACATCTCTATGATTTGAAAAGCCTAGGCAATCCAATCCACGGTGGTATATTAGAATTCTAACAACACAACAACCACCGTGGCGGAATTACGGAAAATATCAGAACCGTGATACCCCATCGGTGTGTGTTGTGTGTATACAGGTTCGTGGGAAGGAGGTGCTTAGCCCCAACACGTACATAGCTAAAAAAAGGAATAAGCCAAAAGCACATCTTCTTAAAAACATACATCACAACGGGGGGGGGGGGGGGGCGCCGGGCGGGCTGGGGGGGGCAGCTCTAAACGCACACTCCAGAAACGAACTAGAAATCTTCAAGTGAGCGCAAAATGCGGTTCGAAGTTAAGTTTGAAGAACAATCTTTTCGAGCTACATGCTATACATACAACTCAAATAATCCTCGCGCATCTTCACACGGGTACAACAAAGAATTAACGAAAATATCAGCCTAAGTCCCCAGGTCTGCCAATGAGGTATGCTCTCCCGACGAGTAACCAGAAGAAACACAAATGCAAGTGTGTGCTTTGTGCCTCTAACTGGCAACGTAAGTTTAGATTATAGATGCTTTCGCACAACTAGAGATCTGAACAGCCTCGAGAGTCATGAGTCAATTGAAAGTTCATCTGAATAGTAATGGAGGTGTTTGGTCATTGTCAGAGAATACTTTATCTGTATGATGGTTAATTCCCCTTAGAAACGATAAAAAGGTGGAAACCGTGTTACGCGGGACGAATTAATTCCTAATTTTTTGCCAACTCCAGAATATGTCCAAACAAATCAATTTACAGTTGAGATGTCAATGTATCACTAGGAGGGAGAGGAAATCATACGAAACAACCAAGATGATGCGACTTATAAATGGCGGCCACCGAGTTACTGGTGGCGGCCTGATACTTGAGTTGACGCTTTTTCGATAGTTTCGTCGGACCTCCCGCTCGCGCAGTACTCACCGATGAAAGGTCTAGACTGACGTTCAGATACTCAATTTAGGGGGGCAGCTGTGGAGGCTAAGTGTAAGGATGGTTGTGCGCGACTCAGATAGGTTTGGTATGTTCGCTCCTAGGTGTAAAAGGCATGCGTTATTAAAAACGTAGAGAGTTCTAGACTCACACCCCAAGTGATCTAGAAAAGTGAGAATATGTCGTTGTTATGGCCATCTCATGTGGCTCTGCTTCTTATAGGTAGAATGAAGAGGTTCGTAACCAATATTGTGCGTAATCAGAACAAGTTGAAAATGTCCCGATTGGAAACAAGCAAGTAGGCTCATGTAATAATGTTTAGTGGTTTTCTATACTTGTCGGGGTGGGTTCCGTTAAATACAGCGCTTGGTAGCCGGTCAGCCTTGTAGAAACGGAAGGAACAGAAGTAATGAAGGGAGAGGGTTCTTGCAAGCTTGTTAAGGTCTGCGGGGTATAAGCATTCAGAGATTTTCTGACACAACGCTCTTTGTGGTGGTTTGCAAAAGATAAAAGTATAAGATTTTGATGGATTGAGAGTATATATTTTCCATTAGTAAACGTGTCGATCAGTATTAGTTCGCAAGACGAAATATATAATAGTTAACGTGTGTCTAGCATACAGTAATGGGGTCGTAATGCTAACTATAAAAAAAACCACGAAAATTAATTTGAAAACGTAACGCTTAATCATTTAGAAATAGTGCGAGTCGCAGCAAACAGAAACACTACTCAATATAAAAAGATACAGAGATAGATATTGTCCAAATGCATGGTAATAATGGTAGTCAACTTGAAAATCAGTAGCACAACGGCCTTGCATCGAGTAGCCGAAAGGCAGACGATCCAAGTTGCATTGCACATCGAGTGATGTAAGCAGCCGTCTGATCTACTGACCCGATTACAGAGGACATCATTCACTCCAACCATTGTGTTGTATCAACTACACGTACTCCACCTTGAACCTCATCCGTCCTGAGTACCCTGCTGTCAGACCAAGTACCGGTACTCGTGTGATCCGTAATACACGGTCCAAATTTCAAATAGGTATCATGTAAAACAAACAAACGTTCAATTGAGAAATTACGATGTGGTGATCTAGACTAAACCCCAAATCCAAGTCCAAACAACAATAGTGACTTAGTGATCACTTTTGTCACCACACATCCGCAAACAAGTCCATTATAAAGCGGACCGTAGAATTTGGAAAAAATGAATGACCATTTAACGAGAATATTCGTTGTTATACCCTATGCAACAATCAACTTTTTGGTTAGTAGTTTGGCTATCGGCTTTAAAAAATCATCATACGTACGCATGGTATAAATTTCCCTTTTATGATATAAACACTCCTATCATTATCATTAATTAATTATAAGTCAAATGTACCCTAGAGGAGGATCACTACAGTCGGTAAATTTAAAATACATGTCGCTACCTAGAGAGGAGGAATATTTACATACTAACCATTAATATACAAAAATACATGTTAATCTATAAGACTCATGACGTTATCAATTTTGGCAGACAATCTTACAATCCGAAGTCATTTAAATCTTAGACTTTTATATCACATTTAATTTTGTTTGATTATCAATAAACTATTAGCAATTTTCTGCATTAACCGAAAAAGTGTCTACAGGAAATCTAAACTAAAATAATTTATAAGTTACATGGAACGCCCTCTTTCTAGTAGTAAACTTAGTGATCAATACCAGCATCTCTCGCGTCATTGAGTTTTTAAGACAAACTCTAATTCATGATATAATTATGAAAAAGGAATTGTCGAACAGCAACACAGAATATATCTAAATTAAACACATCATAACCCATTGCTGATCATTAAATTTAACTGTTCTTGTGAACCCTCACACAAGTCTAATGCAAACAGATGTTCACTCCTGCTTGCAAAGACAAAAACCCATAAAACATTGAGAGAAACCTTTTCCCTTGCGAGTAAGGATTATGTAGAGTAAATGATTTTAATAAATAAAAAAATTCTAGATCTTCTATATGAAACTGTTTGCAAACAGAATAGACACAAGATCTTAATTATAAGCACTTCCACTTTATCAATATACAGAACGCAGCATTCAAAAAAGGAATTTCTATAAAATACCAATCTCTGAATGTTTGTTGTTCAACTTTTCACACTAAACAATTCCAAAGTCAGCCAATAGATGGCGTTAATCCCTGGACCGCTCTAAAACGTGAGGTAGTATTGAACATATAGATTTCTTGCCTATAGGTTGTGGTAATGCGTCGCCGAATCCAAATAGCTCTGACTAGCGAAATCAAAGGCCGTAGCTACGCTTAGCAGCTTCAGCGTTTAAAAAATGGGAATGTTAAATTTGATTTTTTTATAAATCCACAGTTTAGTAAAGAATCTCAGTTTCGCTGAATAATAATATTAAAAAAAATATAAAAAGAAACCATATATAAAGATTATACCGTAACGCGTTAGCGCTTTAATTCTATCTTTAAGAAGACTTTACTAAATAATTGTTCAACATAGCAGTATCCATAGTGATAGTGATTATGACGTCACAGGTAAGCGGAACATCGATTTATATGTTCTATATTTTGACGCTCAATAGATAAATACAATAAGTGGAAAAATATTACAGGGACAAACATCACCAAGAAGACTATACAGATTTTAAATTTTAAAGTCCTAAATGAAAAAGTTTTTTTTCTTTTCGTCTTGGATAGCCAACCTTACGCACATTTCTCAGTTTATAATAACTGGTGTGATGAAAAATAGTCAAAACTGTTTTTCCCACATGACAAGTCTTCAATTGGTCCAACTTCGCTGCGTATGTAATCCGGATATTCCGGGTGTGTTTCTGTGGCCTGCGCTTAATGTACACGTACACGGGCACGGAGCACGTGTTGCCATTGTAGATCTTTCGCAAATATCATGATTAATCAGCATTCTTTCACAAGTGATGATCAATAATATACATCTGTAGTGTCACACAATGGAAAATAAAAACCAATATTAGGCATTAACTATATATAAAGTCACGTCCGTTGAAACATTAACTAACTTGATCCACTTTCTGGAATTAAATTCACGGTTCCCCCAAGATCGAGAGCTTCGGGGATCCGTGCACTTGATATCTGAATAATCAGTGGTCTCAGATAGGAAAGTAAACAAAGTAATGCCGACTCTTCAGAACCTATCATTAACCCCATCCTAACAACTAAGAGGAAGTTTCCACATATCAAAATTAAGAGTCAAAAGGTCAAAAAGCTCAAGTGGCATTGGGACATACAAAGTATCATTGCGTGTCGCGGATCGAGAGTAAAGCATTAATCATTTCTATATAATCATATGTAAAACTTTGATCCGCCTATTCGTGGCCTCCTCGCACCCCAGCGGTCATTGATTTGCGATAAATCTGTGAATCTCCACTATATCAGGAAGCTTTCATAGCAATTTCAGCTTTTCCTGGATGCGTTTACTAAATGTACACAACACATTATTTTTTGCATTTTTCGTGATTATCCCCTTTGAGAAGGGCCCAGTCCTCATTGTAACAAATTCAAATTCCTTCAACAAACGGATTGATCTTGGATTGCCAAGTTTGAGTTGAATTTGACCCATGGGATTCTTGAGAAGTAAGTCTGAAAATGACGAAAACATTGACGGGCCAGAGACGGACAACAGGCGAATCAGGAAAAGTTACCTGATATCCGGAAGCGTTAACCCCGATTCACTTGTGTGTTTGGAACTAACGAGGGGCTCACAGCGGTTGCGACCCGGTCAGCAGAGATGCTACTCCTCCAAATGGCACCATATCCTGCTCACCGCTTTTGTCGGCTAGCATCTGTGTTCCCTAACCTACCAGATTTTGTTAATGATGTTTTTTTCGGAGATCTTGATTACGTTTAACACAGGCTATTTAATACATTGTTAGCTCATTGCGTGATGCATCGCCAATTTTATTATAAATCAACTGCGCACGGACTCTAGCTTTTTTTTCAAAAGCTAAAACTTGTACACATAATAGAGACACGAAACATTTCATTCAGATTAAAATAATCCAAAGTATACTTTACAACAGTTCTGCGAAACCGAGGTGGAAAATAAATAAATATTAATTTCAATGGGATCACATCTCATATCTCCTTTACAATCCTCTACGATAAACAAACATTCCATGATCATCCTCCCATCTTTTTAACTTTTTATCAATTTTTGGTGTCTATATTATCTTGTGTCTATGTTTCAGTTGTTTAAAAATAGTACATGAAAGTTGAGAGAGTAACGGGCGGATCTCGATCACATAAATAATGTTTGTTTATCGTGGAAATGTCACTTTTTTATTAACACAACACAGATCTTAGTAGGGAATTACACACTCACAACCATGGTAACGTGTAGGTTGTCTGACTACTTCTCCGCGCTACAACAGGCGATCGGGTCTTGCCTAGATATCCTAACGGTACTAAGAGAGAGTCTACCCACTTAGTGCGCTCAAAATTATCAGATATGCCAAGCGTATTTACAATTGGTCTGCCTAACCTTTCAAGAACGGTCGCGCTTCAAACTGAGTATACAAATATGAGCGCTACGCTATGGCTGCCGCTGACCTGTCCTATACGGACGTCGAGACCACTGATCTACTGACATCATTAGACCTAACTCTCACGCACAGTCGATGCCAAAATTGTGTTAGACCTCGATCATATCCACGCATCCAGGCTAACCAGCATTGTGCCCCTCGTAAGGATACGATAAGGAAGATATTTCCCAAAGCCACCATCATTAACCCCTTTGCTAATGTTGTCAGTGATCAATTCCCTGTTCACGGGGGATAACCAAACTACCCTCTCCGCGCTCTAAACAAAAGGGAGATACCAACACTCGCCTATCTATCAACTATCTAACCCGGGGAGATACCTCCACAGAATCAACCTCCCTCTTTAACACTCGGATGTTTCTAAACACTTTATTCAGACGGTTAGTTCCGCGACACGATGTACACGAAGCCTCAACAGCTTAGTTCGCGTTGGCCTCATCACATGTAAACCCAGTAGGATTCCCGTCTCAGGTAGATAACAGTGTTCGCGTTAGTTAATATTGTCAACACGATATGCGAGGAACATGCTGGTAATTACCGGCTTCCCAAACCAGCCTCTAACATCAACTCATATATGTCACTGTGCACTCTACATAAAATAGTAATTACTAGTTGCTTTACTCAATAATTAATTATCTTACAATATGACTGGGCCTATATATTCCAAAACAATTAATACTACTAACTATTCAAAACATGTTTACTTGTGATTATTGTAAGGTGCAAAATCAACTCACAAATCCCGAACTCCGACAATTAAACTTATACATTTAATAAAACTTAAATCCAGTGAGCTAAATGTAAGAGGAATGATTAACTCTTTAAAAATGACTTCCTTGCCACATTACCAGCCCTTCCCTAAGTTTTATACTGGCCCTCGCCAATAACCAACCAAGCCAGTCTCCTGGTTCTCGCTGCTGCTCAGTACCTCGTACAAATCTGCAGCCAACTGGGGGTTACGATTCTCGTCTTCTTCTTTAGTAGCTTTTAGTGTGGCCCTTCTCGGAGTAAGCATTCTCTGCGCCGAAATTGCCATACACGGGTGATGGTGATAGTTTTCTTACGAACAACACAAACTGTGTTGAACCATCCTCCTTGGGCCCGCGACACTCCTGAACCGCTCCCCATTCTTGACGACTGTTTTTATGATACCATCTTGAGCATCTCTTCCATTGCTGTCCACGTCTCTGTCGCAATGAAATGGAAGACGACTAATGCTTCCTCTGATAGTCATGGCATCTCCAACCTTTATTCACGTGTCACAACATTGGTACGACCCTAGATCAGAGTTGTCCCTCTTCAAACCAAGTATGCAGGCTAGATAGCACAACAACGCATGTTTCCAACTATAAATCATCACTCGGCAACACTAGTCAAGACATCCACCTGTTTGACGGCTTTTCACAAGAGGCAACAGCGTATGTGAGAAAGTGATCCGCGGTTAATTCAACAGCAGCGTACTGGCAACCACTAATGTATGATATTTGGAAAACGACGTTGCTCGGGTCAATAGCGTTCTCTAACTCAGCACAGCCATGTAGCTCATCTGGTCTGGTTCCAGACCAAAGGCTCTGAGAAATGCTTCGTAGGCAGTTTTAAGCTGTGTTGCTTTCCGGAACGGACACTTTTCCGGAACTTATGAGGTCTCGTTTCCGAGGCGGTATCGTGACACTGTGCCCAATGTCATGCAATTAAACCCTAGATATGCACTCCAATAGTGAACCTTCATCCCTTAACCATCTGAAACTTGTTGTAGTGCCCGAAGTATTTCTTGCTTGCCTACAAAACTCTACAGAGGCCGTAGCTCTGTTCAAACAGTCCAGAACTAAATACCGTTCTACATGCTAGGGTCTGCTGCCACAGCTGCATACCTGTTGCAGAGAAATAACTATCGAGTTGCTAATGCAAGAAGGTCCCCATTGCCAGAGACATCGGACGTTTCTTGCCGTCTCATCATAAACGATTTTTGCACATTGGATCAAGTTTTGGGGCATTGATATTCTTTGCGCTATTGGTCCTCGCGACTGCATTGTCTTGACACATATGAGTTAGAGGTGCTGACACTGTTCAATAAGGAATGATAGAACATTCATTACATCCTGAACATTCTAATGCTCTCCAGGAATCAGATACCGTTCTATCCTCTATGCATTGCACTCGAGCAGAAAATCAGTGTGGTAAGTGTCCGCTTGAGCAGTCTCTTGGCAACTTGGCTCTGTCGTTTGTCGTCCGTGCTTGTCTCATTCCACGGTCATGATTTGTTCCTTTCTTGCATGCAGGAAACAGTCCACTTCGCACCATGTCGCTGTTGGTAATCCTTAATGACAGGGATTACTACTTGATATCACTTTTCTTTATCTGATGTGACTTTCACCATGCATACGCAACACTTTACTTTCTGTTGCATGGAGGGGCAGAACGCGTCTATCTGTGTTTCATATTGGTCGACATCAATCTTGTCGAATTGTCGAGACTTCTCTATGTTTTACCTTTGGTCACCATTGCCCGAAAGAATGTTATGAGTGTGGCATTTGTACAACAGGTTCAGTTCCAGCAGTTGCTCTCAAGTGAGCTCTTGGCGCTCTGACTCGCCTTTTGAAGCTGTCTAGCTCACAATCGGCTACTTGATTGCTGTCGTTGAATTGGTGGGACGGCCTTGATTGCTTTTATGCGGGTGGCGCGATCTCCGAGTTCCACAAGTGTCATCGAACAAACTGATCTTTTCGACAGTGTCTCTCATATTGAGCTGGCGTAGGTACACCAGAATTCGCAAGCCTGC
>CAJDSM010039567.1:0-13783 GCA_903981925.1 Ostrea lurida
CTGTAACTGAAACATTTCCGGAATAAAATTCTGGAATACCAAATGACAGTATAAATATTTACTCGGCTTAAATAACCTAATTTATTGTTACAGCAATAAATTGTCTTATTCTCGATTTCCCCACAAAAAATAAACTTTTATCCTAAAAAAGAAAAAAAAGAGAAACCGAAAGCCTTTCCACGGGTATGATTTTGGTAAACATTTTCTTTTTATTTGAAAGACAACAAATTTAGCACCTCAAATCAGGAAACAAAGCTTGTGTTGCAATTTTCTTGAGGTCTCATCATAACTTAACTAGCCAAGAAAATCTTTCTAATGTTAGGGCCTAAAATGACCTAATGTTTTATTACAGATACTAGAGCTGAAACGGAATACCAAAATCGATATTCGAATATTCGGGACTACATTTCTATTCGTATCGAAATATCGTCAACATCAATTATAAATGTAGTACATGTATATTTTCATAAAATATTTTACAGGTCTGTCACTTATTAAATCACCAGGACTAGTTGGTATATTGTATCGTTTCAGCACCTAAAATCATCGTATAGTTATTGACATTAAATTACATGTCAATTGTGTTAAGATAAATATAGAATTATTTAAGCAAAACTTTAAGTAAAAGAAAATGGAAAAATAAATTGAGCACTGAGCAGTAAGCATTTAATAAAAGCAAATACTTTCGTATTTCCGCTCGAGGTGTATAGCCATGTTGTATACTATAGGAATCAACTCAGAATTGGCTAGTTTCGGACGTGCTCACTTAGAAAAAAAATAAATAAAAAATAAAAATAAAATTAAATAAAAATAAGACAAATGAGTTGCTGCTAGACGCGTAGGGGTTTAATTCTAAATAAAAATTGCAAGACTAGTGGATGTTCATGGTAAATAAGAAAACAAAGATTGTGGCGAGTTATACCTTGTTAATAGTTTGGTTACGGGAAGATTTTTTTCAGTTTTAAAAGTATATATTGTAAACGTCTAGTGACTGTACTGAGTTCTGTTTCACAGCATTTCATACGGGTATTAGACATGTGACTGAATATTCGAATACTAAATATCCATTCGAATATTCGCTATTTACTATTCATTCGCGAATATTCGAACATTCGTTTCAGCTCTAGCAGATACGAATCAAATTTTACTATGACTTCATTAGGTGCTGAGATTTCTGTGGGCGTGTGACCCAATCATGCCATTACACATGTGTCTACATTTAATGCGCATTAGCTTTGCTTCGCGTTCACACGGAACTAATGCAAAGTAAATTTGATGCGAATTAAAAACATGACGTAAAATTTAATTCGAAGTAAACTAATGCGCATTAAAATCTCCGTGTGAACGCGGTTCAGATTTAATGCGAATTAACTTACGTTTAATGCGAATTAAATCCATCGTGTGAACAAGGCATAAGATTGCAATTTGTTGCATCAGATTTCATCATAAATAGAGACCTCTATTTATATCTTTTTAAAATATAATTCCTTTAATAGTAATTCTGCTACTAGAATTCCTATAATTAAGATTGTGTATTTAGTAAAATATATATGGTGATCTCCTAATTTTGTAGCTCTCCTCCAGACCAAAGCAACACAACATCCGACACAAAACAGCCAGACGATGAATCGCCATCTGGTGGTGTGGACAGGCAGCAAAAGGAAGGCAATCAAACAAGGGGCAGATAACTCATGATGACCAAGGAATCTCCTGTTATTGCATTAGCGTAGATTAGTCCCATTTTCATCACCTTCATTTTTATGTATTCAACTTTTTTACATACATTTCATAATCATGAATTAATTTTTTTTCTATATTTCATGAATTCCTCCACTGTAGTAGGTATGAAATGTTGTAATGCTACTTCTGTATGACTTTTCCATTTATTGAAGTAGGAGCCATTTTACAAACTGGTTGCTTAATAGATTGTTGGTTTTGGAAATCACTGGAGTGTGTCAGTGATTAATGATCCATTAAAGCAGGATACGTAACAATGTTGTGTACTTTATGAACAAGGTTAATTTTTTGTTTTCTTGTAACACAAAGTCCAGCCTTATAATCATGTACATGAACAAATCTTTCCTGTTGTGGATTTAAAATCAATTATACCGCATTCTTTGGCATCTTGTGTTTATAAGTATTAACATCATTCAATTATTTCAGTTGTAAAGCTCTAGAATTAGTAGTATTTTCATCCTATGTTAGATTTATAGGAAAATGGGATACCATGGTACACTGTATTTTCTATATTGCACAATGACAATATTGTAATTTTCACTGTAAACCTATTACAAGATGACAACATTCAGGGATATTCACTTTTGAGACACTTAAACCATTCATTTGGTAGTTAAGTTTTGTCAGTATTAATAGCGTGTATGAAGTCTTTATTTTTGGCCTTTGAGTTTTACTGCTGTTTCCGTCTGATACTTTCAGTATTGCTTTAATTTGAAATTATATTTTTAAATATCGGTCTATCAGTAGGAATGATTATGTACATGTTAGTATTCATGTGGAGCATGATGTGTATTTAGGAGGAACATGATGTGTTCATAAGGAATATGATGTAGTGAAAAAGACCTTTGATTTGTGATCTTTGAACAAGAGGTGAGCATTACTTAGGAATTATATCGATAGAAAAGAATGGTGATAATATTATGAAAATATATAAACTCTTTTTGTGTAGAATTCACTTTTGTGATGAGAAAATAGAACAGCTGGTTGAACAACTTTTGTAATTGGTCATCTAGACAGATATTCATATACATATGTATTGTTAACTCCAGTTATGTCCCAATATTGATACAGCGTTTTATTCATAGAGCATTTTATGTTGTTTAATATATACCCATAGATTCAAAATTATTTATTAAATACATCCCATTTTCTTTATTTAGTGCATAACTTGAATACTTTCACTTGTTATCTATTTTTACTAATTATTTATCTGGCTTTACTTTGTTTGAATATGACGTTCTTTTGTTTATTTTGTTGTTAAACATTTATTTGATACAATTTGATATTTTTGTTCTTTATTCATTTTTTTTACATATCCCATGTTCAATTGAGCAGCTTTTTCCAATATTTCGGTTGATCCAAAATACAAAGCTGGGTGATGTTGTTGCAAGACATTTTATACATAAGGAAAAGGTAACTCCGTCAGGACGTGACAAAGGAAAAGGTAACTCCGTCGGGACATGACTCATTTTATTGTCGACTTGCCAGGGTTAGACACCCAATCATTAGCTAAAACATGTGTAGGAAAATTTTACTCTGCTCACATCTCCAATTTTGGCTGGTGATTGTGCTGCGAAATTGATAAAGAAATTGAATGATTGTGGTATTTCATTTTATTTTCTCAATATATGCTGGCATGCATTTAATTTTGAACTGCGTTTTAGTGAAACATCTAACCCAGATATGCTTGGTACCATTAAAAATCTTTGGACGAGGCCTTCATCCAAAATACACAGAGTGTATTTGTTTCAAAATTCAAAGCATCTGTTTGGTTTATACAAAATTTCGATATGCACAACATCTGGATTAAATGAGTTCTATTCTTGATATTTTTAATAATGTTACCTTTTTGTAAGGTGTTGATTTGATGTTTGAAGGCCCTAAGATCTGAAATGAAATCAGAGGTGTTAGATCTTCATGCTCAGTTTAATAGTGGTATTCAATAACATTGCAGATTGTAAATAGTGTGACATTGAAGTATGTAACCTTGACCTTTATATACCACCCTCACTATGACCATTCCAGACAGAAATCCTTATATATATATATATCTACCTGTCTCCTGTTTTGTTTTTTTTGTCATACTGTATATCCTTTTGTATATTTGATTTAGATTTGCATTTCGTTATCAAGATTAATTGCATTATGTTTTATGATATATTAATGCTTTACTTGGAACTGTTATACAGTTGCATATATAGTAAACATGAGATGCCTTTCACATACACAAGAGTTATATCCCTTTAACAACCAGATCAGGTTTTTATAAGACACTGCCTATTAATTAAAATATTTATTGAGCTTTAATACAACCAGTATTAGTTTGTTTCTCCTTTAGAACACACTATTTTTGACCAAGGAGTCAGTAGGTAAAAAAGGTATTCTATGTTAGGGGCAAAAAAAAAAAAATGTGAATCATTAAACGCAAGCAAAAATTTTATTCAAATGTTTCTTATTTTGAAATGAAGAAAAAAAAAGTTAAGATGTCATTTTTTTTTCAGTTTGGTCTAATAAGGTGGGGGGGAAAAGCCAAAATTTTAATTGATGTGTATTCTGTGAAGGGATGTAACTCTTGTTGAGTGGACAGACATTGATCGACTACCTTTGCTGTGATAATTAGACAATATTGTTTTGTAGTGCGTGTTAACTGTGATTGTTCTAGTTTAGTGTTGAGTTTTCCCACCTGAGTCTGGGAGTGTAGCTGCAGATATAAAACTACTAATTGTAAAGTGTTATTTTGTTTAGATAAGAATACAAAATTTTATGCATGTTTATGTTTTCTAAGGCAATTCAATTGTGATCTACATTATCATATTATTGTTATCAAAGTTTGATTTTTGGAAATGTTATATATTCAGTGATTTGTGATATTTTCAGGAGTTGCACAAGCTATTTTAATCAGTGATGAAATGATAAACTTCAGCTGTATTACATGTACCATGTTCATCCTCTGTAGGACAACTGGTATATTGATTGTTCAGTTGGACAAAAGTTTAATATGTTCTTATTCAATAGGAGCATATATTAACAAGACTTTTTTTCCCCCTTTGTCTTCTTTTTTTTGTTTGACAAGATTTATTTATTTTCATTTATCTTAGACTGTGAGGGGGAGGGTGTTTACGGTTTTGTTATGCAGGAATAGTGATCGATGTAAACTTGATATTGACTTGGTAAGACAAATGTGGAACACTATGTACATGGCACATTTATTGACTTTTCAAAATTATAGATAAGAAGAAGTGAATTTTGATGGATAGGAAATGCCTTGCGTTTTTCTACAAGTGTTATACTTTTGTGTGGAATTAAACAGATGTGAATCATTCAATTAGTACAAAGTAAGTTTCAAGAAGTTATCTTGAAGCTCCATAATGTTACAAAAAAATACAAATTCTTGATTTATGAATTTTACCCAAAAGAAAATATTTTATAAAGGATGTCATTTCAAGAATGTTGTCTTACCCTAATTGAGGAGAAGATTGTGTATTGAATGTTTAATTTATGGCAGACCACATCTTGTTATTGTAGGAATTTTTTTATGCTTATCTTTTTTCCTATGAACTACTTTGGGGGTGATTTTTTTTATCAGCCATTTAAAGGGACATGGATACGTTTTGAGCTAAATTTTATATTTGCATTTTTAATATTGAAAATACTTAATAAAGTTATTTCTAATAGTCAGGAACAAAAATTGAATTGCAGTTGTTGAGGTACAAGTAAGATACAGCGCTCACAATTCTTTGTTATTTAAACAAGGTTCATGCCTTGTTTTTTGTTTACGAAAAGATCGCTTCACAGAAAATACCACGTTGAAAACAAAATGAGATGTGAGAAACACTAGAAACTGTTTTATTGTGTTCAGAATGAATTTGCAATTTGAAAAAAAATCTGCTTTAAACGGAAAGTATACTAGCATATTCAATATAGGTAAACAAAAACATGTCACAAGCCATGTTTACATAGCGAAGAATTGTAAGAGCTGTGTCTCACTTGTAACTCAGATAATGACGTTCACATTTTTGACCATTAGAAATACCTTAAGTGAGCATTGTACACATGAAAAATATAAATATAAAATTTAAACATTTTTAGCTCAAAACGTGCCTGTCCCCCTTTAAATGGTGGATAATACATTATTACTTATTAGGTTTGGTTACTGACTGTCTACAGAATATGTGGGTTGTTCAAGTCCATAGAAGGAGCGAGGCAAAGCCGAGCCCTTCTATGGACTTGACAACAACCCGACATATTTCCTGTAGACAGTCAGAACAAACCTAATAAGTGTTTTGTTTTGTCGAGACCAAATATAGACCAGCACAGTGTGACGAAAAGTTAGCTTTGATAATAAAAAAAGACGTAACGTCCGCCATGGTTGCCGTCTATATTTTGCTACTCACCGTCTAAAGAATTTAGACGGGCAGTCCCGTGACACGTTTCAACCAATGGCAACGCACACATTCTAGTCCGAGGCAAAACAAAAAAGGCTATCTGTATGAGACTTTTGAAGTCCCTTTTTTGTCCCCTTTCACTTGATGTTTCTGTAGCTTCTGGAGTCTAGGTAATACCCCCTGCTCTATAAGTCCCTCCAGCTTATGTGTCTGTTATAACTGTATGTGTATTTTTTTCCAGTAGGTGGAGCTGGCAGTGGTTGCCAAACAATGAATGTTCCAATAAGTGATGGTTTATAAGTTACATTTTAATAGCAGTTGTTATTGGTATCTATAAATAAAATTATTGACCCCTGATTTATTCTTTTTTTCTTTTAAAAATGGAAAACAAAGAGTTTTGTGACATTGATCAAGGAATTGTTATAAAAAGGACATTTTCCTCTTGAACTTCTCAAATACCATAGTAAGAGAATCACCTTGTGGGTGTGAAAAAAGGACGGTATCTATGCTTTGTAATTTTCATACAATGTGGGACATATTTTTACTACATGTACTGACACAGAGCGACAGTCGTAGGTTACACTAAAAGAAAAAGGTGCTAAACTAAGGATTTTGAAGGTACTTTGCCCTGTGATCTAACTATATGCCTTACACTTTATTAGCAAGCCACTTTCCCGATTACAGATCTTCCTTGGTTTGGAATACTCGAGGTGCCTGATTTTGACCTGAATCTGTGGTTTTATCACCATTGAAGTGCTGCTTCGTACTGAGACAGGGGCAAATACTTGTTAGGTTTGTTACTGATTGTCTACAGAAATATGTCGGGTTGTTCAATTTCGTAGAAGCCGAGCCTTCTATGGACTTGAACAATCCGACATAATTCTGTAGACGGTCAGTAACAAACCTAATCATTGTTTTGTCGAGGACCAAATATAGACAGCACAGTATGACAAAAAGTTAGTTTCAATACTAAAAAAGACGTAACGTCCGCCACGTTGCCGTCTATATTTTGCTACTCGCCGTCTAAAGAAATTAATTTAGACGGCAGTCACATGACGCGTGCGTTTCCACCAATGACGGAGCGACATTCTAGCCCGAGGCAAAACAAATGCTCTTAGTAAGAGTTCAGTTAAATAATGAACTCTGATCTTGTGCAAGGTTAATAACTTACGTTGCATGTTTCAAACACAGCTGACAAATCGGAGAAGGGAAGACTCGCTAATGTAACACGGGGGTGGGGGGGGGGGTCTGGCTATATAGGGAACCCCTCCCAAACTACCTTAGTTAGCGCCCTGCCCCCCCCCTCCTACGTGCTTTCTTTGGAGTCTGTCCTCATTTTAACACGGTCACCACCACCACCACCACCCTGGCGGGTAGTCATATCCCCTAACCACTTGTAGCGAAACTTCCCGTACAACGCACCTACGTGGTTGGATGCAAATTTTCAAATGAAATGGATAATATTACTTATTAGTTTGTACGACTGTCTACAGAAACATATGTCGGGTTGTTCAATTGCCATAGGCGAGGGAAAGCCGAGCCTTCTATGGACTGAACAACCCGAATATTCTGTTAGACAGTCTAGTAACAAACCTAATAAGTGTTGTGTTTTGTCGAGATCCAAATATAGACAACACAGTAAGACGAAAAGTTAGTTTCAATACTAAAAAAAAGACGTAACGTCCGCCAGTTGCCGTCTATAGTTTTGGTACTCCGCCGTCTTAAGAAATTTTAGACGGAGTCACGTGAGCGCGTTCCACCAATGCAGAGCGACATTCTAGTCCGAGGCAAAACAACTTCTTTTATCAGTCGTTCAACTACTGAATTGAATGAGCTTGTTAAGGATCGTTTCTTTGCACTTATTTATTTTTTTAAATAACTTAAAATGTATCTTTAGAGGAAAACGAAGTGAATTATATCTTTAATATCATATATTATTCAATGCAAATATTATTCCTGACCAATAATGAAACACTGAATTGAGATCCTTATTCTTTAATACTAGTAGTCCCCTGGAGATCGGTGTTAGAATATACCCCTATGCTAAATATATATATGTAAAACTTTCATCCCCCTAGTGCGGCCCCACGTACGCTACCCCTGGGGACAGATTTATTAATATATTCTGACACTCCAAATTGAGGTTGTCCTTCGGATATCAGAGTGAAGAAAAATATGAAATTTTTATTGTTAACCCATTAACCCCATACACTGCCTGGAAACCATATTGATTAATTAATTGGTCATATTTAATTACGTAAACAAGATTATCGGCTTAAAGAGATTTCAAGGCTGAGATTTGTAATGATGTCATTTTTTTTAGAAGTGTATATTTTATTTCTGTCTTGAAGGGGAATCGGGAAATAAAAAAGAAAAAATCGGGTTACCATGTTTGTTTTCGAGCTACAGTGGGTTAAACATGACCTTTTTGCACTTTGATTTAAACTTCATTAGTAAATATTTAGCTTTAGCCAACTTCCTTAGACTCAATCGGGATGGACTTTTCTACTTACCTAATATAAGATAATAGATGCAGCTTCAAGAATATCTTCACTGTAAAGTAGACACTTTCAACTTTCCAAATCAGTAATTAACAGTTAGTACTTAGCATTATTTTGCTACCACGAAAAGTTGGTTAAATAATAATAATAATAAAAAAAACAACAACAACACACACACACCAAAAAAAAAATAAACCCCAACAAATAAACAAGAAACAAACCATGATTCTAAGGAACTGTGATTTGTGTTCGGTTTAGATGCTTGTAGTTAAAACATTTTATATACACTTTATTTAAAATATTTAAAATTTTACAGTTTCCAAGTTGGTTGAAAAATGAAGAAATGAAACACGTAATGTGATATCTTCAACTTTTTTTCAAAGTTGCTTAGAATATTGTATGTGGTTGTATATTATTTTTGACAACTAATTCACAAATATATTTCGGGTATGACATCTGTTAGCATATTAATTCCATTAAACATTTATTCCTTTAATTTATATCAGATATCACAGGAACTTTGTGTGCAAAATGTTCCCCCTTTTTTTTTTTCATGGAATCTATAGCCCTGTTTACATATAATATGTATTCAGAAAAGTATTGAAAACAGCAATTGATACGAGTAAAACGGAATAATTTTTTTTCTTTGTAGGATTTGGAAAAATAATACTACGATTGTCATTGAAGAGCATTAAATTGTAGGGAGCACATATTGCTACATGTACAATATTGTATTGCATAAAGTAGAGTCCGTAGCGAATGATTACAATATTAAGAAACTTTGTTCTTGTCCAATTTTTATAGAATTATGAAATGAGCCAACTGCTCACTGAAAGTATTCATCTCATGAAATTCAGATTACAAAACACAAGATACATATGTACATAACACTTAGACTGTGTCAGAATAATTTCAATTCCTATAACATGGATATTTCACAAAGTGATTTTGTAACAAAAGTTAATGGTGACCAAGTAACACGTTTTTCTCATATAAGAACAAAAGAACATCATTAAATAGACCACGTGTATTAAGTACTGATAAACATATTGCTCAAAGTAATATATATTTTAAAAATTCAATTCATACACTTCGTAATCAGTGATTATAAATCTTAACACATTATGACACCCAATAGTTGAGGGGGAGGAAAGGGGGGTCCCTTTCTCCCTTCTCCCGCCCTCTTCTCCTTTCTCCGCCCTCTTCTCCTTTCTCCCGCCCCCTCTCTCCTTTCACCCCCCCTCTTTCTTCTCCCGCCCCTTTCCCCGGGCTCCAATACCCTTTCCACCCTCCCATATTTCAATCATGATGCTTTAGGTGTTATTTTTTCGCACGTGTCTGATTACACCTGGTAGTTGTAAATCCGTGGAACTGACATTTTTGACAAGGTGTTCATCTTAATCTACGATAATTGGTCTAATTAGTCTGATTGAGCAAACTTCACTGATTTGAGTGACGATTGAGTGAAAACGTGCCCCGCGTGGTAAATACGAGTAAAAACACGCACACTTCTCACGATTTCATTTCATCGTTAGAAAGTAGCCATGTCGTCTGCACAAATGAGCCAGTCTGAGATGCATGTTGCCCTGTGTGAAGCTGAGAGAAGGTCGAGGAAAGCAACACAACAGTATTACGTACTGGCAGAGAAGCTAGATGGCCTCAAGACGCGATTCCAGAAAGCCTTGCTGGACGGTAACAAGGCCTATGGAGGAAAATCACAACTGTGGATGCAGTACAGTGGTGTTATAACGAGTACATCATGATGAAATATTACGAAATCCGCGACCTACGAGTCCAACTGTTTGGGGAGGAGAACGCGCATTATTCGAGCGATGAGGAATTTTAACAATAATGCCCAGTTTATATGACATATTTTGTTCCGAAGTAGATCCTTACATAAAAGATGTCTCATGCAATGTGTAAATCACCTGTGAATTTTAAAGTTGAATATATGTTTGGATGATATAAAGTAAATGAATGTTTTTTAGTTTTTGTTTTTTGTTTGTTTGTTGGTTTTTTTTTTTTTATATAGAACGTCCTCGTGTTGATTTTATGTGCAATTTTGTTAATTTCCAAGAGTAGTGTACTGTGAATAAACCGTTAATCTCGCTTATCAGCAATTTTAAAAGACAATTGTTTACAAGAAATACATGTACCAGATGCTTTTATACTAAGAAAAGGGATAAAAATTGCTGTTTTGAGTTACAGCAGCATTTTATGTTTATATATACATGTAATATATATATATATTGAGTATATTATAATATTATGTATTATATATATATATTATATATATATATATATATAATATTCTATAGTACTATACGGCTTTATAGTTGTATATAATCTATATACTATTAATGTGTTATATACATATAATAGTTATTTTATTTAGAAGTTGGTTATTTTTTCACACTTTATCGCTTTCCGACTATGTTTTAGGAATGAGTAAATGGCAGTGAAATCACCGGTTACAACGCCACATTCGGGGTGACAGATATGCGCGGCGTGGGGTGGTGGTCCTGAAGCGAGGAAAAGCCAAACAAGATAAGTAAACTCGAGATTCTTTGCATCTGTAGACGCGTTAGTGCAGGAAAATATATTTCACGAAACAAAGCAATCATATTAAGTAATCCCCGGCCGTTAAAAGTGGTTTCAAAAAGTGCTCCTTTTTTTCAAGCCATTCCTCCTCACTTTTCGGGGTATCGTAGTTTTCAATTCAACTTCTGTATCGAAATGTTCAACTTGTGACGCAAAATTCTGTATCGAAATTTTGAACTTGTGAAGCAAAATTCTGTATCGAAATCGACCTTTAAATATTTTTTTTCTAATATGATGTATAGCAATAGAATTCATTACTGCCTTAATTGGAAGTCACGTTGATAATCAAAACTGAGATGATCAGGAAACCGGAACTAACGATAGTTTGTCTATTGTTGAGATATATTTTACTTTGTACAAGCAGATTAATCAAAATAATTAAATCCTTATACATAGTATGTCCAAGAATTGTAGAAAGGACATGTAGCATATTATATGTCCACAAAACAGCGAGCTCGTTCGCTGATCATCTACATGTGTGTACCTGTAGTTTTCTACTTAATAAAGCCGGAGATTTTCGTGGTTTGTACTTGTATCACAGGTCAGGGATAAAAGTATGCATATTTGATAAGAATAAGGAGTCTTCTTCGAGAAAAACAAACAATTTTGTTTGGTAAAACTTAACTTTGTTAGAACCTTGGGAACTGGGGAGGCCATATTTTGTGATATAGTAGAAAGTAAGGCTTAAACAACCATTAGTTTGACTAATTATGGACCAAGGCTGAAAAAAAAATTATCAATGTACAAATTATGTAATTTCTCCCACTCTTTTTCATTGGGGATGGGGGGGGGGGGGTCTGGATTGCGTCAAGCAAACAAGGTGTAAAGATGCCGAGAAAATCAAAAAGGTGTAACTATTCCAAATAGACAAGGTAAGAGGAAAGTGATTAATATAAGGTGTAATAACCTGGCCTGGAGGTTATAAAACTGTTTGAGCACGTTTTCATACTAAAGCTCAAACTCAGTGATTTAATTCTATATGAAACTTTTATATTCAAATGGAGTCCATGGTCAAGATGTTTTTATAGTATGCTTTGGAGTTTGGTCCGAGTTGTACTCAAAACAAACATGGCTGTGCATAGATAAATGAATCTGCACAAAGTACGAGTTTGAGTATGAGTACAGAAAAAAGTTTTATGACCTCCAGGCCTGACCTGATTCCCAATCCATGATAAATTTATAGATGAATTTAAACTGACCTGAAACGGCGGTGTAACATCACATTAAAAACAAATAGGTTGTTTTACAGCATGGACCAAGAAAAGTTTGAAATAGATTGGATAGACCAGAAACAGCTGGCTGCACTGCCTCACGCGAGTTGGACTTTGAAGCAGCATAGTCTCTTTGCAAACAGGAGATGACAACATCTTCCTAGTCATGACATTGTAATCCGTAATAAATGTACATGTAACCAAATCATAATTGTAGTGTTGTGTAGTCTTTGTTTTAATGTTTTGATAAATAGTATGTGTAAAAGTTCGAAAGAAATTGTTTTTAGAAATATGTTATATAAAATTTTTGAGAACTGTAATCAATGCGTTTCTTTCTTGTTAATTATTCAACGAATATTAAGAATTCACGACTTTACAGGGCTTTACTAAAGCGAGGGGGTCTGGGGTAGCTTTATTTCCCCAGGTGGTCTAGAATTGGATCTCGTAGGGGGTCTCCAGTGCCGTAACTACGTGTATAGGCAAATGAGGCAAATGCCTCATGCCGAGTATGTGTCAAAAAAAAAAAATGGAAAAAAATAAGGTTTTATCAAAAAATAAAAATATAAAATATGTGTGCGCTATTTACGGTGGGGAGGGGGCGCGGGGTAAATGGCAGTAGCATGAGGGGCTGTTTTATGATGCGATTGTTGGTGTGGGGGGGGGGCAAAGTTTATAAGCAGCTAAGACGAGAAAGATAAAGGCAGATACACACTGCTCTGTGACATGAGAGCAGGAAAAAAAATACTTGACACAAGTGGGGGGGGGGGGGCAAAAACATACTTTTGCCCCACCTTTTAAAATATTAACTCTTGATGTCACGTTAAATGCATAGGCGGTAGGACTTTTATGAATATGTGGGGGGGGGGGGCTCAAATTTCGAACAGAAAGAAAAAAAGGCGATACACACTGGTCTGTTTTTGAATGCCAACGAGGCGGGGGGGTGGGGAGGCGGGATTCTAAATTATGATGAATGATCCTAGAAAAAAGTACTTGACATAAAAGGGGGGGGGGGACAAAAGTAATGTTTTGCCCCCCCCCTCCCTTTTATGTGACAGAAATTTGTAGTGGCGACAAACCGAATGTTGACATGCCGCAGATGAACTGCGTTATGCGATACTGTTCTCCATACTGATGTTCAGGCCAAATATCAGGAAGCTGACCGATGTGGTTCTTGAGGAAAATGTGACAGAAATTAATATATATATCTAGCAGATTAGAAATGATAACATGAACAGTTCTCCATACTGATACTCGTGCCAAATAACAGGTAGCTGGCCTGTGGACCCTGAAGAAGCAGGGGCGTAGGAGCAGGAGGGGTGGAGGGGGGCACATGCCCCCCTTTCAAAAG
>CAJDSM010039569.1:0-16468 GCA_903981925.1 Ostrea lurida
TGAATGGCAAACTTAAAACTCAGCTTTATGGTAAACTTCCCCCATCGTCAAGAAAAAACAACAGCCAAAAAAAAACCCCTAAGAAAAAAGACACCCCCCCCCCAAAAAAAAAACCCAACAATGAAACAAAAAAAACCACGAAAATAAACAAACTAAACGAACTAAAAACGCCAAACAAACGTGTAACCATCAAAACACAGAGAGTTACCAAATCTGCTTTCATATCTGAATATTTCATACATTAACGACATACATGTACTATACTATGATTCCACTTTCTGACAAACTTTCAGTTTCTCCATCTCAAACTCCACTTAGCCAATATTCATTATCACCTGTGCATGGTGTTATTTCCAATTGATTCGATACGCGACAACAAGAACATGATCTGCCTATGATATAATTTTCAAATTGAAGGCAGGTTTCTGGTAATATGGCAATTAATATTAGCAGATTCAAAAGTATCGCGTAAAGTAAACTTTTGCATGATCTGTGTTTTCTTACGTAAGTAAAACCCTCCATTAGATAGAACGTTGTCTGGCATTTTACACCAATGTTTAGACCGTCTTATATCTGGATTTTGATTAATCTGAAATCTGACCAAGAGCGTTCTCGCTTTCTGACCGGAAGTTCGTGAATTTGAGCCCCGCTCTGTGCCATGGCTCGTTCACACTTTGCAATTGACGTAAATATGGTTGTGACTGCTCCTTCGCAAACTATCCGCATGATGAAACAGATGAAGATTACGTAACAGTGAAATTCACGGGTCTTTCGGATATCCCTCTAAAAACGAAGGTCCATGTCGTGACAGTTGTTGGTGTAGTTCTAAATTTTGTAAAAGCGGATGACGTCGCAAATATGAGTGAAAATTCTCGGGGTACTGTAACGTGCAGCGGTCACCCATCCAGGTTCTGACCAAGGTCGCTGTTTTTTAGCATGCGAGATCAAGAGAGGGACTACCACAATGTCAGAAAAAGCTAACTTCACTAGCGAGCAGTAATCGTTCTCTTTGTACTGTCCGCTATACTTCCCCAGCTCAGGGGAAAACTTCGTCCCGAAGCTTAGCATGACGGCATCCACCGTTCCTGACGACATCCACAGTCGTCCTCGGACGAAACCACGTCCGTACATGGACACTAAGTGCCATAGCTCCGCAGAGACTCTAGCTGAAACAGGTCTTCCCACCAAACATCAGAGTCACTACGCTGCCACCAATATGTAAACGTGGTCACCATCTATGGTGTTGTCTTAACTTGCGTGATGCAAAGAGAATAGACTCCACATCGCCAGAAAAGCTAGGCTCACTAGCGAGGTAGTAAAAGTCCCTTTAAAAGTCCTCGCTACCGTTACGGAAACAAGAAATGAACAAACCTCATCAGGATGTGACCGGTGAACAGGGCATGCGTACTCCTCGGCATCTGGTCCCACTCTGGTTCTTTCAGTGTCACTGTGTTTGCCCCTATTCTGTATGTATTGATCATAAATGTTGTCCGCTATCTTCACTTGTGCATGTCTCGTCCGAAAAATCAGTAATGAAATGCTTATTCAATGTTGACAAAAACGTTTAATTTCACAACAAAAATGGAATTACCTCCATTCATTATTAGCCCCTACCGGTTTAGTAACCGGAGGGACATAGCTTTCTTCTTTTGTGTCTGTCTTTCTGTCCCCATTCCGTCCCGTTGGTTTTCCAGACTTTTTTCTTACGTCTTGCAGATATTTCATTTGATATTTGGCACATTGCTCTTTACCATACCAAGTTACAGATCAAGATCGAGTTTGGTTTCGATCCATTCATTTTTCACTGAGTTATGGCCTTGGACCTTAGAAAATTTCATAAAAATATCAGTTTTCCGCACTTTTCACTGTTAGCAGATATTCATTTGATATTTGGTACATTGCTTTGCCATACCAAGTTACAGTCAAGTTCAAGTTTGGTTTCGATCAATTCATTTATTACTGAGTTATGCCCTTGGACTTAAAAAAATTAATATAAAATTATCAGTTTTTCTGCACGTTTTTCTCACTGCTTGCAGAATATCATTTGATATTTGGTACATTCCTTTGCCATACCAAGTTACAAGATCAAGATTCGAATCGGATTTGATCTATTCATTTTCACTAAGTTATAGCCTTGTCCTTACTGGCTCACCAATATTCCCTTTTTTATACCATAAGTATATGATATAGCCTACATAATGAAATTAGATATTGTTGCGTCCAATATTTGTGTAACCGGTGGGGACTTGTATGCTGTGCAATACTCTCAGAATGCTTGTGTTTATTATACATGTGGCAATATTTTGTTTTTAAAATATTTCTTTTATCGTTTTACGTCCCATTCAATATTTTTTCCGGTCATGTTAGTGCGTCAATTGCTAGCTGTGTGTGACTGGGAAATAACAACTACATGTACACATACAGTGCAACAGTCATTTTGCATCCAAGTTTGCGCAACTTAGCTTTTGAAATGAAAGTACAGTTCAAATTTGTGATAGGGAAACATGATAGACATCATGAAAAAGGTTATATCTCCAATGTTTTGCCTTTTATATCTTTTTGTAATGATATTCATTTCTTCGTGATTGTGCTTCAGTTCTGAATAGCGCGCGTATGAATCTTCATAAATATAGTACGTCTATTTTAACGACATGGGGTTCCGACAAATGATAGCGCTCCACGCCAGTATACTTTTCATGAAGCGTATTAAGAGTTCTGTGAAGTATGCTTGTGTGAAAAGTTGCAGTTCATACCCTCATGTATTTCCAAAAATGAAATTTATTTCTGAATAGTCGTAAAGAAACTCTTGGTATTGGTGATCTCAAAGAAATTATAACATCCGATTATCTGAGTTGTACAAATGCACTTAACATTCCACTTTTTTCCAAAAACTTTTTTCATCCCATTCCCCTGTTCGGCTGACCGTTATTTAAAGCGCATTTCATATCAGATGGATCCTAGTTTAAAATGTAAAACGTCTAATATTGAACTCTGGAAGAAAAGATTGCATGTATTGAATATTCATAGAATTGATATCTATATACTTAGTCGATTTGATTTAACATTAGATATAGATGATACGGAAGTATTTCGTTACAGTTGGTGGTTAAATGGTCCAACAGTTTTCCTTGTTTGCGCTATTATGCAAGATTGCGAAATTAAATGATCAACAAAATACGCATTTTCAGTAAAAGGATACATGTATCTATGTACGAATTTACTTACCACCAAAATTACATATTAGACAAAAGCACTGACTTTTTACTCCCATAAGATGAAACTATTGTAATTTCATATACATATACATGTATTAATGCGGAATAAGGAAGTATTTGATGTCTTTGAAATAATTTTTTTCCGGTCAAAAGTTGGATCCTTGTCAACAGTTTCTATCAGAAGCCAATGACCATGTACTGACTTTGATAATCAGAATTACAGGTCATTAACGGGAAGGCGATAATGGATATATGTCTCATTGGGTGTTTATCAGCTTTTAGACACCCGAGATTGAACAGCACATTGTTACATCTATTGGAGTTTCTTTACTTTCATTTTTTGAAAGCCCTTCACCGGCATTGGTGACGTCTCCATATGAGTGAAATATTCTCGGTGGGACGTAAAACAATAATAATCAATCAATCAATCATTTTTTGAGAGTTTGTGAGATGACATACCTCGAATCCTTTCACACCGGCAAATATACGCCGGTGTGATATATCAGATTGCTTAATAATTATATGAATTCCAATTGATTTAAAAAAGAAAAACAAACAAAGAAAAAAAAACACACCTCGTGTTGTACTCTTTAGGTCAAATGTATCAAACGCAGTGATAACCTATTTCAAAAGTTGAAATCAAAGTCAACACAACACGACACAACACAGATCCATTAACTTCACCAATTTCATGTACAATGCCAAGGACCTACAGTACATAGTATATATTTCCGTTCTTATTTGTTTCAGACTTTTAAAAAACACACACAAAAAACCCGTGCATTATATGATTATTTTAAGTCAAAAACCCGCGCATTATATGATTATTATAAGTCCATTTCGACGGCACTGGGAAACGAAAGAAAACAAGACGACCTTATTATAGCAGAAGAAATTCGCGAATCAACATACCATTGGATAAAATAGATTACAACAGGTGCATGTACTTGTAAAAGAAGCAACATTGGATAAGGAGGGTGTAATAAGCGGTGTGCCCCAAGGGACGCTGCTTGGCCCATTTTTATTTTTGTTATTCGTAAATGATCTACCCGAGAGGCAAGACTATTTGGTGACGATGCAGTGGCAATACAATCAAGGATGCAGAAACCTTATACAGCTAGAAAAATGGGAAGAGAAGTGAAATTTGTCTTTTCGTCCTGAGNGAGGCAAGACTATTTGGTGACGATGCAGTGGTATGATATCAGATCAATACAATCAAGGATGCAGAAATGTTACAGAAAGACCTTATACAACTAGAAAAATGGGAAGAGAAGTGAAATGTGTCTTTTCGTCCTGACAAATCAAACATCCCAAGAGTGGCTCGAGTTAGAACGCCATGTTGTATAAGACCATCAACAACTTTGTACACATCCCGTTAGACCTGCATGTATACCTCACACGAACCAATAGATCTGTAGGACAAGATCATCACAAGCCATGAAGTTAAGCGAGTAATACAACAAAACAGAACAGACACCTTAGAACAAAGCTTTTTTCCCAAATACACTTCCAGCTTTGCATATTCTACCAGTATCTGATGCTGAGGCTCCTGATTTTGGTATTCTTAACTTTAATCAGGGGCCCACTAAATGCATTCTCTAACCTATTAAGGGCCGACTTGTTAATTTTCTATGAGTATTAGAGCTATGTAGACTGGACACAATTGATGTGTCTAGGGCTGTTACGATAAAGCAAATTAGTATCCTCTTATTTTAATGTTTTAACACTACTATTGCTAGTCTAAACGCAACGTTCTAAGAAGACAGTATTTCGTAGCCAGTAGAAGAACTTACAGGACGTGTAAGGCCGTTCCACAGAATGCAGCGGATATTTCGTCTCTCGTTTAAGCATTTTTAAGCAGTAGATGGGAGGGGGGTCACGAAAAATTATGCTCGCTAGCAAGGAGTCTATACATATTTATCTACACAATTATCAGTGTAAAACTGTCTTTTGTTATTTCAAGCATGCATGATTGAGCCTGACTGGGAAATTTTGAGTAGGCCTTACAGGTCTACAAAATGGATCTTGCATATATTTACATGGGATTTCAGTCATCAAATTCATTCTTAAAACATCACGTAGATATTTGAATAATATTACCCCATCTTTTTTTTTTTTTTTTTTTTTTTTTACATATATACATGTAAATGACTGAATGGTAATGAATGATAACCCAATTAATCGGTTACATATTTTTTATTTAGCATTTAATCGGTCAACCAATTAAGCGTTGCCGTCCCCTAATAAAACATAAACCAACAAATCACGTTTGATATTCTTATATTTTGCTTACAATCATCAGAAAAGTGTGTAATATACAGCGATTTACTAGTACATGTGTGTATTACTTCCGCTCCAAATGCTTTGAAAGAAAAATGTGTAAATATTTTGTCCTTTGTCTTCAGTCTGAGCCCACCTTCGTACTTATTCAGCTCAATGAAGGAAGTAAGCATCTGAAATGTTCAACCGCCAAGTATTTCTCATCCGGCAAGCGCTCAATGATACAATCCTTACTTAATGAGCACATAACTTCTTACTGAGGTATTTTCTAATTCATATGAAACATTATAAACACATATTTTTCAGGTGGCTAGCAAGAAGATGCAATGATCTTTTTTACATTTTTTTTCATTGTGCAAAATATATTTGGAAAGCTTGGGGGAATCTTTTTTGATTGATTGTATATTTTTTAACGTCCCCGTCTTCGGCGCAATCTTGTCACTCATATGGAGACGTCACCATCTTTTTGAGAAGCTATTTAAATTGTATTACTTAACTATCAATGATACCCATCTTTTGCTTTGGGGCAGTGAAGTACTTAATGTTCCATGAAATGATTTGTTTTGTCTTTGATAAAGTTTACAAAGAGGCAACTGATTGATGCATGTTGCGTTTCCATTTGCTATTAAGTCTTTTGTACGTTATTAAAAGGGAAAAAGAGTTGGGTGCATATTACACATTGTTCAAAATGAAATTCCCTTCATATAATCTCCTTGCAAGGGATATGGCAAGGGACCGTGCGGGTGTGCGTACGTGCGCGCGCGCGCGTGTGTGTACACACTCTACAAGGCTTAAATGATTTGATTCTGCACAGGCAGCATTGCTATTGAGTAAGGAAGAATCCTATCAAGTTTGGTGTTCAAAAGATCAAGGTCACCAAAGGACTTCACAGATAGAGCTTGTGGGCACTCTACAGGCCACAAGAATTCTGAAATTTTGGTCAAAGAAAAATATGGTTTATATACCGGTACTTTATACAAGCATGAATATACCGGTACCCTAGTGCTTATAGGAAGTTTGCATCCCGCTTCTGGGAGGTCGTGGGTTCAAGTCTCGATCACAGCGACGCGTCTAACTTATATAGATAATGACTATTCCTTTATCAAGCGCCCAGATATTACGTATGTGGAAGTGAAAGTTTCTAGTCTTTTGGATATAATAATCAGAAAAGCCCCGTTTCACCATAAGCATGTGCACGACAAAGAACCCTAACTGCAACGGCCTGGGCGCTATGACGTAGAATATCAAACAAAACAAACAAGCATAGTTTTTTTTTTTTTAAAGTTATCTCTAAATCAACAGTGACTTTCTTATTGGATAGCATTAGAATTGACGTACATGTATCACATCCAAAAAAAAAAAAACCAGGAAAAAAAGAAACAGGCAACCAACCACAAAAAAGTTAAAAAGTAATGTACCAGTACTTGCATGTAACTTTAAAGCTTGATCTTCAGGCAACTATCCATTCAGATAACAATCCATTGATTTTACATTATAACCTGTCTCTTCATTGCACGTGGTAATCAATGCCTTAATCTTCTTTATATGTTATTATTATTTTTTTCAATGAATAATCTTACCAGCTTTAGAGGACGCGTTTCTTTTGATGCTTTTTGTTATTACACAAGAATTTCTGAATCTCATTTTAATGAGAGTTTGACTGCTCAGAATACATTTGTTAATGCCTTTGCTGTATTCTGGAGTTCAAACTCAAGGACGTTCTAACCTTAAAGTTTTAATCAGGAACAGAGATTGAAAATGGGCATTTCAGCGAGCCCGGCAAACAATGACAATAATTAAATTGTGTTACATAAGTCGGCCTACAGAATATATATACACTACACATTCCTGTCATACTTTCCTATATTGTAAGCTATACGACTATGTGTGTTTGTCTGTGCTTATTTTCGGAGACCAACTGTAGTCGACGATTTATATTTTCGATATACACATTGGGCATTGAAATGTTGATCAGGTTTCGCCTTCTCAGGAGAATATCTAGCAAAAGATTCCTTTTTGTAGTGAAATGGACCTCTGATAAGTATGATATGTACGTTTGGTTTTATTGGGTATAATTACATCGATATGCAGTGCATGTTATGAACTTTGGGGAAATCATATCGTACACGCAACAAAACAATTGTTTATTTTTATGTTCCCCTGTTTGTTTGCACCTGTCGGTCGGTCGATCGCTCCGTGTGTTGTCCGCTCAGTATCTTAGGTCTCAAACTACCAGAAAATGGATGAAAATTCACTGTAGAGAGGACACTTTTTATTCAATCAATCAATTTTTGTTACCATGGCAACCAATTTTCATAAATAATGTCTTTATTTATTGAAAATAGACACAACAAAGAATTTATATGTCCATGATCACATGTGCTGCTTGCCTGGAAATGGGTTGAGATTGCCTGAAGCACCTGCCATCCTGAGAGGAAATTTTCTGCAAAAAGGATGAAAACCTACCAATGTTGACCCCAATCTCACTCTAAAAAAACTTTTTCCCCCTAAGTATAATGACATTATATAAATGTTCTTGGCCAAAATCCTTACCCTTTTCCAAAAGGCCAAATTGGTCATAGGTTCCTTGATTCTATCTCAAGACTATTTTTGCACTTCAATATGAACATGTATTCGGATTACCGTTTAAAGTGAAAGTTAGGAAATACCGCGCCGAGAAGTCAAGCTTTGTCCCTTCGTTCGCTCATTTGCAGTTCTGCAATTCCACAAAAATAGGCCACCTTCCGTCCCAATGCAGAATGGTCCCCTTGATGTATTAATACTGAAATCACAACATTGAAACCATTTGAATTCTGTAATGCACTTTCTGCATTAACCACACTGTTAAACCATGGTAACTTTACTTTCGTATTGGCAAGGAGAGGGGTATATTGAGACCTTAAGGACCATTTGCTTGACACACATCAGATTCCTCAGACAAAGTAGATGATCCCTATTAATTATGAGGTCATGGGTCAGTCTATTCTGGACTTAGGAATATACTGTTCGATCAATATTTGGACAACCTTTTTGTTTGACAGACTTTGTACACTAGTTTCCCATAAAAAGTAGTTGTTCCAATTGGTTTTGAGGTCACAATATCAAAGGTCAAATTTGATATAGTAAGATATATTGTATTCTCGGACAAGGGCAGATATTGCCCGAACCCTGTCTTTGACAGGCATCAAACTTGGTACACTGGTAACCAGTCAAAAGGAATGGGCTAAACTAAACTGCTCATTCATTATTATGAGATTCCTTTGCTCGACAAACATCAAACTTCTTGTACTGGTACATTCCAAACCTTACTTATAGGTATCTCTTATCAATTAACAATCATACTTTTCACAATTATGCCATTTGATATATCCTGAGAACTTGAAATAAAGGACACCACAGAATCTGACAGATTGCTCATATTTGGATATTTTACTTAATTATTGATCTATGGCAGACTGACAACTACATTATATGATAAACGTGATTACTTTGACTTTGCAATTGTCAACTTTCCTTTTTATGTAGTAATGTACCACTATCACCTGCTTAGTGTGTATGTCTCTCAGTTGATTCGGTACGCAAGGCATGCCATGCGTATGATATTTATTTGAACGAGCCAACACTAAAACCAAATTGATGTTGCAGTTATAACGAATCTCGTTTAAATCATCATTTCGCAAATTCTACTCGTAGCTATAATGACCTTGTTCGATTACAAAATATCACTAAGTCATAATGTTGACTGATTTGTTTCATACCCTTTGTTAGACTGTCATTTTCCTACTAATATTTGACGACGGGTAACCCTTTTACTTTGTTTCGACTACAGGCTCACGCGGTGTGACCGGTCAGCAGAGGATGCTTACTCCTCCATGGCACCTGATCCTGCCTTCGCTTTTGTCGAAGGTCCGTGTTGCCTACACTCGATGTAGTGTTTTTTGACTATGATTACGGTTTTTACTTTGTATACTTCTACTTCGCCATTTTATATTCTAATGATCAGATAGCCTCTATTGACTATGAGGTCACAAGGTCAAGGGTCAAACTAATATGGACAAACAAAATCCGCTCAACGTCATTTCAGATAGTTGATCCTTTTCAATATTGTCACACGGGAGCATATGTCTTTCTGAAACATCTCTTGTTATCAGAAAAAATATTTGTAAGAAATTCAACGTTGGTTTTATTATCAGTTTTCATTACGTTTCATTTCATGCAAGTGTTCTTAAAATGTTTCTTATAGAATATTTCACAAATCTGTGTTTGAAATTGGGTTTGGGAATATTTTATGAAAAAAGTTTGATTTCATTGACTAACGACAAAACAACAAAGATGGAAACATCATAAGAATATGATTATAAACTTACAAAGATTAAGAGCTAAATACAATGACAAAAGACTCAGCAAATGCATTGAATCCTCGATTGTTTAATTTTTACGTGAGTTTCACGTACATGTACATATATTGCAATACATTGAGAAAGACGTAGAATGGCGAATTATCTGGTATGGTCATCCATTCAGAAGAATCAACAAAATTCATTGAACTACAAAGGAGAACAATTAAAATGTTCTCTATACATTTACTGAAAACATTCAAAACTACATTGTATGGATAAAAAATAAGCCAAGCTGTATGCAGTGTAAGAGTAGACGTGTTGCATGCAGAGACAGACATACATGTACTTAAAAAATGATTTTAACCGACAATGTATTGATTATGTATCTCAAAAATTAATGCAAATACTATACTGAATACCGGTATCAAATTTATCTACACAGTTATGGGGCTTAAAGCTGAGTTGTTCGTATCCCCCAGTTATCATATGTGCTATATGTGTACCTGGAATATCAGATTTATTTGCGTTTATTTCATTATACAAGTACGGTTAACGGCCTGTAGTTTTCATTTCTACACTTACGCACATTGATTATACTGAATTATAACAAAACTCCCTCCTCTGGTTTTATGAATGGAAATTTTGAACTGGTGGTGTATTGTGACCTTACGCGGCGGAAGAAGACTACGTATCGATTGAGATTCATCCGCCGTCGCATGCCTATATGTTTGACAGGAGAGAAATAACGTGTTTATAGTGAAATCGGCATACGATAGGAGAAGATATATAACGTTAATTTGATTTGACATTTTATCTTATCAACAACTGGTTAACATAAATGTGAAAAGTCGATATTGTTCGTGGAATTGTGTTTGTGCATTTCTCAAAACTCTTTAAGTTACCTGCAAGATATGTTGGGATTGATGACATTAACAGTTTGAAAGTTAGACGCCTAATGCCTTGTGCTATGGAAGAATTTTTATTTCGATTTCGTTCAAAATCTGTCTCCACACGTAAGAAACCTCCTACTCAAAGCCTCATTAAAGAACAGAGAAGGGTCACTTGGAAGGAAGCAAATGGACACCAGTTTCGCCACATGTTCCAGTCTCTCCTCCTCTCTCTCTCCTCTCTCTCTCTCTCTCCTCTCTCCTCTCTCTCCCTCTCCCTCTCCTCTTCTCCTCTCTCCTCTCTCCTCTCTCTCTCTCTCTCTCATTTAAAGCGACCTAAAGATCTTTATGATTTTAATATACATGCATATGAAGGATATTCTTTTCCAGATTGTTATATTAACTGAAGCGAATTTTTGTTGTTGTTGTTGTTGTTTTTTTGTTGTTTTTTGGTTTCAGACTATACTAAATGTACCTGCAATTATCGCTACATGTAGCTAAACGTTGTCATTGCTAACCTCCTACAATTATGTTATCTCGCGTTCCAAGATTTCCATTGTTTTTCTGTGTGCTATCAGATATAAATTATATGTAAAATAGTGTTAAGTGCATGGAATCAATATTTCCAAAAAACTGAATAAACTTTTCTCTTTAAAAAAAAAATTCACACTTTTAGAGGCCTGCATTCAAAGTAATGCTCAAATTTTTGGTCTGGATGCTCATATTTTTGGTCTGGATACTTTATTTCATTAGATGATCTTGTGGACATGTACAGAGTATGCCACTAAACTGTAGATTGAGATTATTTGGATATGATGGTTGTCATCTCAATGATTTTGCAAAGAGTCCAATGTCTGGAAATGATAACCAGAGACGTCTCTGTATGTGTTGTTGTTTTTCTCTCATAGTTTTCACTCAACTATCTGCTGTTATAACCCAATACGCGCAGAAGTTGCATCATTATCACCAGTGGACATAATCGTCCACTTCACGTTTCTAAATGTTCCGTTATAAAGTCTGCTACTGTGTAGATTACAGAAAACTAGGAAACACAACATTGACATTTTGTAATATCTTTGGATCTGCGCTAAATTTTGACTGAACCCTTTCTTGAAGGTAGGGGACAGTGGGTCTTTGATAAAAATATTTTGACTTTTGGGTCAAAAATTGGTTCTAAATCGATTGCGTTGTTACTTTCTGGGAAATTCAAACACGAGTAGAGGAAATGTCAACTACAGTAACAAAATAACAGATTGTTTCTGAAGTTGAAGTTCCTTCTCGTAAAAAAACCAAACACAAACAAGGAAAACTATTATAAGTGACCCCTTTAGTGATGCAATGGACCAGCTTGCATAAAATGTTAATTACTGGTATCCTGAAGGAATAGTGACGCTTTTATGTTACTTCCTATGAGGAAACAATACGCAGTGTTTCTTTCCTCTATTAGTCTCCGTCAATATTCTAACCTTTTTGATGAAGAAAGAGGTCTTGTGTGATATGATCTACTGTATAACAGCGATAAAAAAAATCACATGCATACGCACATGTAGCTCCAAGCGTTCCCGTGATACTGACTTTTCTTATATGTGACGTAATATAGATCTTTAAGTTAAGAATTCGGTGAATGAAACTGATGATTGGATTATGACTTGATCATCTCTTGAATAACAAGGGAAAATCTTAAAATTTAAATGGAGGGGGGGGGGGCTGTAGTCGGTATTTTACGAGTTCATATAAGAAGTTTGCAGCCCATGAAATAATAGTTCTTTCATTTTCAAACAAGGCGAATTGCAACCACAAAAATCCTCTACATCCGCCACAGAATTGTCCATTTTAAAAAATACATATGTACCAATTTATCGTTCATAAATTTCTTCTATTTCTACTGAAAGCAGTCTTCTATTTCTACTGAAAGTAGAAGCGGCAATGATTATTCTTTTGCCACTTCATCCGATTTTCATCGCGAAGTACGCAGTATATCGTACAATATCTTACCTCCTGCTAATTTGTAGCATTACCATTGGTTTACATTGATCACGTGAAGACCATGGATATTCCATACATAGTCAGTAGAATTCCATCCATAGTCAGTAGGAGCCATTACTCCTTTTACACGGTTAAGAGATGAGTTATTTTCCGTCTCAAATTTGTTTTCAAAGCGTCTGATCACTCAAATGAATAAACTCCTCGAAATTAATTCCAACGCCAATAGTTCATTGAACTCAAAATCATTACGTAAATACGAAATTTAACGTCGTTTGTGACGTCATAGTTGTTCAGGCCAAAGTGATCATGGTAGTGATTCATCAACATGCAAGTTTTATACATTAGATCTATGCTATTTAGGAAAAGGCAGTCGGTAAGATATATTCGTTACATGGTTTGTAGTTGACCTAATATGGTTTATACATGGTCAGTAAATTCATATGGGCTCGACCGCTCTCGCCCCATATGGAATTTACTGACCATGTATAAACCATATAACTACAAACCATGTAACTAATATTATACAGCGGTAATGCGAAACCTTTATCTCACCCCTGCAAGAAGCAACAGAACATACGTATAGGATGATTTGCACTATAAGCACTGTTTTTAGGGTTGATTTTCATTCCGAGTGAATGAGAAAATTATCTGATGAAGATGCAATTACCTTATATGTGCAACGATTTATTTTAAAGCAATTTAAAACAGATCCACAGCCTGGCATTCGACGTGGCCCTCAATGTGCTCTTCTTATAGCATGTCGTGTAGTTTCGATTCATAAGTAATTTTGTCTTTACATGTATTATTTTCTTTACTGTCGTGAACAGTAATCTACAAGATTAATTGATTGATTGTATATTCTTTTACGCCACGCTTGAGAATTTTTCACTCATAGGGAAACGTCACCATTGCCGGTGAAGGGCTCCAAAATTTAGGCCTGGGCTCTGCGCTTATCGCCTTTGAGCAGGGAGGGATCTTTATCGTGCCACACCTGCTGTGACACGGGGCCTCGGTTTTTTGTGGTCTCATCCGAAGTACCGTCCCTTGTAGTCGCCTCTTGGGACAAGCAAGGGGTACTGAGGACCTATTCTAACCTAGATCCCCACGGGGTGTAATCTACAAGTATACTACGAGTTAGATGCCTGCTTGAACAATCTGGTATATAGGCAGGTTTCGCTAATCTTGAAGAAGCATGCCCGAAACGTGTCTGTATACCACATCGTTCAAGCAGGCATCTAACTCGTAGTTTATATTTTATTAAACAATGAAACTTTGAGATTGATGTTAAGGTTGAATTTAGACGTGATACTCTCAGTTCGGTCCAAGGATTTGAGTTACTGCAGGAGGGAATTTCCCCCCAAAACAGCCAACTTCAGCGTTTCTTTCCGTGTTTCCTTTACAGATATTCAAGTCAGGAAAAGCCATGGGTGCTATCACGTTGATTTTCTTATTTTAAAATCAAACTTCCTTAAATGTAAACATACTTGATCGAATTTTTATTTCATACGAATATACAAAACTCTTGCGTTGACAGAATAGATGCTTTTGCGAGATTCACCCTCGTATACTGAAATTAGTTGTATGCCAAGCTGTTACATTAACTAAAATTATTTAGGAGTAGTAGCAAAAAACGGCAATACGAAATTGATTTATTCTATTTTTAACATCCTCCCCTTGCAATGTAGTCCCTCAGACAAACCTGGTGAATTGAGTATTGACCTTACGCTGTATGGTCATATTGGTTTCTTTTCATTCTTTTGACAAATTATTCTGTAAGTTATATTGTAGAGTAATAATGGTATTTGGTCTGATAGACAGACCTCTTAAATCGAAACATTCGCAATTATGCCTGTTCCATTGTCATAATGCAATCCATGTTTTAATATTCACCCCCAGTCCACTCAGTAAATTTTCAATATGACATCACCCCAAACCTTAAATGAGAGAGAATTTAAAATTTTTGATAATTTTTAAAAATATATAACAGTATGCACTTTTAAAATAAGAACGTATGTCCAAGGTTACGTGTTGCATGGGCTGCTTATTTTAAACGTCCAATTGTAAAAGGGACTATATAGTAATAAAGTATTATTTAGGGACAACAGTTACACATACATCTGTGAAGCTGACATTTGTCGTGGAACTGTGTTGATATTCACCAGATCAGAGGAAATTCCTTCTGGAAACGTATTATTTTCATGTATATCAACTAATAGTGATGGAATATATCTACTTGCTTATATCCATTCGAGAAACAAGTACTTCGAGTTTGAGATTTACATTTTGATGCATGTGTTTCACTACTGTATGTCTTTTAACTTATTTTGCAAATTATACTATGGTAATAACCGCAGAGATCGATACGAATGTTTAATGGATCTGTTCTAGAGCATGGTTTTTTTTTATGAAATGATGTACCGAGACTACTGTTACCTGTAAATAGTGTACGTCAACCTGTTGCATATATCCACAGATGATGTAAATCAACAGTAATTTATCGATTTTTTTTTACTTTTGTTTTCCACGCAACTGGTTTTCTCCTGAAAGTCCTATATGTACCTGTAACACCCATTTACCGAAATATACCTATGTATATACTGAAAAAATGACTACACAAGTTTCTGTAACTGTGTTATGGCTGAACTAGTACTAAAGCAGCGTAAAGCCATAAGCAATTATTATGTGAGTGTTGCATGTATAATTCAAGTTCATTTTATCTATTATCAGTATTCGACACTTAACTTTTTCACCTTAATAGTCCAAAAGATTAGTATATTCTGTAATTAACTTGTCCTGCTAGGTCAGTACTTAGGCCGGCTGCTGGAGGCAATCGGCCTAGTTGCAAAGCGACAAGGGGTGGGGGCATTGCGGGATAGGGCTTTCCCCTATATATGATGGAGGGTGTTACGCTTGAATTGCAATGTTACGAGCTATATTTTCTAAAGTTGCGTTCAAGATTTGCCAGTTGTCTGTTGCATTACGCTTATAAATTTTCGGTAGAGCAACAGACTACTCGTAACCGATATTCTGATAGCCCGGGCAAAAATTACGTTTTACTACTGGACAAGTGTTAGTGTCGAACCCTGATTTATAGCATCCCCAAGTTAGTAAAAATGTGACATGCAGACATACACTTTTCAAATTATATACCAGAAAACCAAACAAGTTCAATATTTATTATGAAGTAATGCATGCGCTCTTATTCCTGTGAATTAACGGCTGACTATCCCATGTTGCATAAATTGTGAATTAAATGGATGATGCTACAATTTAAGCCTCTCCATGTTTCAATCCTTTCTGTATGAATCAATTTCTCATGCAAAAAAGGAGCAATTCAGCCTCGCTTCAGTATGTTTATGTTTTGTTTCTTCCTGATGAGTAACACAAACGGCTTTAAAAGGCACGACTTTCCTTAAAAACTGGGTCTTGAAATGCCTTATACATGTATATGCGAAATGAAAATAGATTTTATTAGTTCTTGATATTATAGTTCCAACCACATGACCAGAATTGTCCTTCTCAAGTTAATGTTGTTTACAACGTGCATGCTGAAATATCCATGCTAAATTCACGAATTATGCACTACCATATACATTAAACGATAGAATGCTTCGCGATAATCCTGTGGTAGGTGGTGAATGTAATTACGTCATACTATGTAAATGTATTTTTGTAAAGGATATATACGATTTTTTTCACCAATCTACTATGTTATCGTATAACAATTACTTTATTGCCTATGACTTTCTGAATACATAAG
>CAJDSM010039570.1:0-17247 GCA_903981925.1 Ostrea lurida
TGATAAAATATTATAAAGATGGTACATGACAAAAGATATCAAATTACGGGCTGATGGCAGTTACCCCCCTTCCCCTTGTGTCCATAAATATTTTTTTTCTTCAGAAAATAGGTATTTCGCAGTGTAAATCAATTATGAATTCACGAAATGCACTTTCACCTTTATGATTATCTATGCAATGGACAAGTTTTAAGATGTTCAATTTCTTCATTACATCTGAATTCACTATAATAGAGAAATAAAGACCAGCTTTGAATATAAAAAGAGAAGGTGGGGGGGGGGGGTACAACAGATATGCTTTTTATATTCAATTTTAATTTTAGCAATGAAAAATTCTGAACTTAGAAAAAAATGCACGTCTCATTGATCTGATTTTCTTTGGTAGTGACGCTCGGCATCTTCCAAGTTATGACGTAACATCTTGATAATAACGGGAAAATCCGTCTTACTTAGAACACACCTCTTTTTTACCATCACCAACAAGCTTCCGCCAGAATTCGTTTGCGCGCATCTCTATGAGGCCTCGACGAGGAATACGAAAGTCGGGACTTCCAAAGAGTATGGGAAAATCAACTTTTGTGTGGTGATATCAAATGACAAACGGTGATACAAACGATTCATTAAAAAGACATGTAAGCAGTTCCCTGGTTTATTGATCGCTCGAAGTACTACACTATAATTTGACAAATGTTTATTTCATAGTGTACTCAGAAGTTCATAATAAAGAAACAATATAATGGTTGGGCGACTAAACATTTTATTTTTAACTTATAATTCACATCAGTACATCATTCTAATCCCTCGAAGCACCTGTCAATGAATCTTCGTGGTTTTAAGTTTTAGATATGATGATTCGACTGAAAGCCAATCCACACGTTTCACATATTGGCGCCAGGCAGCACGTGATACAAGTACCAAAATATTTCTGGAGGCAACCCATGGTGATTGAGAAATATCGCAAAAAGGGGGTGATGCACCACACCATAGAGAATGTGATCAGAGCGAATTCACAGCCCCACCACAGTGCTATGAAGATACCACACAGGAACGTCATGACGTTGTAGCAGCAGAGTTTGCCGCAGGTAAAACACAGGTGGGAGGCTTTCCACACACAGGCGATACTGTGGGCACCCGCTGGTTCTGCCAAGACGTCTTCAAAGCCTACCTGTTGATAGACAGCGAGGATAGTATGTAAAATATTGTGTTTGCATGGTTACAAAAAATGTGTTTGGTAATATTAACATATAATACATGCAAAATGGAGACAATTAGAAAACATTACAGTAATTATACCTCGGTCACAAGAAACGATTTCTGCCGAAAAAGCTCATTTCCCTTTTTTTTTTTTCTTTTTTTTTTTAAATTATTTCATTTATTTTTTTTTTTTTACTACTGAATTACTTTTTGTCAGACTTTTTTCGTTGAAGTTTTGTCAATGCACCCCAACCCCTTTTTATTTTTCTGTACATGACAATATGCGGAACAGAACTTGACTCAGAATACCCTTGACGATGGTGAATTAAAACAAAAGATATTGATTTCACAAACTTGTATTCATTTGAATAAAATGAAACATTATGAATGGATAAATGATATTACCTTGACGTGGCCGTTGATATCGTTTGGGTCTCTTTCATCAAGATCTACCTCCCCCAACATAGTGATTCTTTATAGTAATGTACTCAACACACTTACTTACTCGTATCAAGAACGATTTGTGAAAGTCCCTCAAAAAAATTTTGGGTTTTATTTCGCAAGTTTTTACTGAAACGGAACAGTGATATTTCAAGAGTCTTTTGTTTCTGAATAACGATCTCGCGTTAATAAAGTTTACGGGTGAGTATGCCTTCCCTGTAAGACAAACATGTATAAGTCCAAAATGAATTAATCTAAGGATGTTCATTAATTGATAGAATGTTTAAATAATTACATCCTCCGCCAAAGATGTTGTAAAATCAGAGGAGTTTATTTCATTCATTTTTGTCTGTTAGCAACTTCATGCAAAATTGCTTTGAAAACTGGTTCACAGATGTATCTTGGTCTACGGAAGAACACGTTACTTTTTTTGTAGCTACCTAGATCCTGGATCCAGAAGACTTTAATGTAACCTTGGCGGAGGTCGGACATCTCCGATTGCTCTTGTCTCTTTTGTTACATGGAATTCCACATGTATAGTTGCTAAACTTATTATATTCACGAAAATCTATATAATTTACCCTCGAGTTAGTGACTATATGAAACTTGGGTTTTGTTGGGTTTTTTTTGTGTTTTTGTTTTGGTATTCATTTTTGTTTGTTTTTAAATAAATCAAATTCCTTTCTTCAGTCAATTAAAGAAATTAGTATTTATTTAGTAATTGTTTAACTTTGTGAGTACGAACAGTATGGTAATGTTGTGTTGAGAATTTATGCGATTCTGTCCTCCATGATTGTTGTCAAATTTTCCTTTTCTAATAGAATTTGTCATGCTTGAAGCTTTTATAACATGATTCTTTAGCCAGAAATGTATTGTCTTCTGATAAATTTTTCATGCTTGAAGCTTGTATAACTTGATTCTTTGACCAGAAATTGTCTACTATTAAATTTTTCATTGTCTAAACTTGTACATTTATAACTTTATTCTATGACCAGAAATGCGTTGTCCGCATATGTAAGGGAAACCATATGTAATATTTCGTGACCACGAGATAAAAGGTTCGGATGAAAAAGTCGTCGAGTAAGCGGACCACCCCATCATTTCTTTCAGAGATTTAATTTATTTGTAAGATTCAAAATTCAGATCATATTCCCTTCGCGGATTATAGAGCGTAAACTGCATTAAGTTAGATTAGGTCAAAATTAGCCTCATTCCTTAATCATTATTTTTTTTTTCAGAGGGCTTCCATTTTAGAAAATTTCAAAGACCAAGTGCATTGTACAAGTCAAATTTTGCCCCTTTGAAAATATCTGATTATCGATTTTTCAATTTATCATACTTTGTACATGTATATGCATGTACTTAATGTTTGTTTGTCTTAACCATTTTAGGGCAAAAATATGAAGAAAGAAATCTTTGTTTTCTTGTAGTAGTTTATAACTTTGAAAAAAAAAAAAATAAAGATTTCAAGTCTAAATGAATATAGAAAGACATTATAATCTAATTTTGTTCGTTTTAAATCCAAGTGTGCGTAAAATCTCAGATTTTTGTTGAGAAAGCACATATTTCTGGAAATATTTTACAAATTTGGCATAAACAGTTTCACCAAAGTAAACAAGATGTCGCATTTTAAAGTTATGTTTAAATGTCAAAAGAAAAATCATTATAATTTTATTTTAAATCTTAATTTATGAGATAAAATCACAAAATTTTATTTGAAAAAAACCCCCAACATATTTCTGGAAATATTTATAAATTTGGCACTACACATTTCATCAAAATAAATGAGATATCATATTCTATAATTCGATTAAAAAAAGTAAAAATATTCAATCTTCTAGTTTCTGTGGATATGAAAAACAAACTGTAAAAGTAGGAACAGAATTGATATATACTGACGAGGGTTTGCATTAGCAGTGTGCTTGTACATGTTATGTCATGTATTTGAAAAATTCATTTTTCTTTTTTCTTTTTGCCTTTTAAACTCTGGATGAATTGAAATTGTAAAAAGCCTGAATTGCAATCTATATGTATCAAATCTTTGCTAGAGTTTAATTTTGTGGTGTACAATATTAACAGAAAAAAAGACAAACCTTATATGTTTGCCGGGAGCCGGTACGCAGCTCCGCTCGCTAAATTAGCCCGCTCGCTGCTGTGAGGGTTGTTACTAGATCCAGTAGATATTTATGATTCAATCATAATATTAAAAAAAAAAAAAGAAAAGAAAATAAATCAAGATTTTTTTAACTGGGGTTTATGTCTTTCTCGTTTTCTCCCACTTGGGTACAGTCTTATAATGTCAAAAAATGAATTAAAATCTATCTCCAGTGAACCTCATTAATTTCGTGAGGTGAATGTAATTTAGTGTTCGACTCTTTATTGAGGTGGGACGCACCTTTTAAAATGCGATCTACAAAAGGGACTAAGTGCTAAAAGATTAAATCGTTACGAGCTTCAATTTTTACCTATGGTCGTATCTTTTAAAAGTGTATAATTTACGCGTGAAGAAATTCTTAATTACACTGGTAATAGAATGTTATATAGTATCTCTATTGATCTATCCCCCTTGGAAACATGACACGAAATACCACGTATACGCATAACATTACACAACACAGGAGACCTGGATTTTTCCTGTCCCTCCGTAACCACAATGTCAATTCTTCGGTCGGTTTACGGCTTTGAATTAATAAGATAATTGTGTGATGTCGTTGATGTGGTGGGGTGGGGATCAGGGCTGGACATTAAAACAAAGTCCCTCAACACAACCAACTAGGTGTCTATTCCTTACACCTATTCCTTATACAGGTACAATGTACATGTTAAGCTGCCACCTTATTTTTCTATTTTATGATGTTTATATTTACTAAGTTTATATAAATTATTAGGGAGATCCCAATGTCATTCTTGGCTAGGTTGTCTGAGTTGTATTTTTTGACTCGGGGTTCTAGTTTTAAGGGTGTTATGAGTTAAAGTTTGCAAAGTCTACAATGTCATTAATAAATGACAATTTGTCACCACATTATGTATTCTGTTTTGTTAATTACTACAAGAAAAATAACAAAGCTACGGGAAAGAAAACCGGTTTCTTGTGTGTTTATAAAAATGGAGAGCATAAATTGTGTTTTCTAAAACTGTTTTGAACAGCATATTGTATATCACGTACATTTATAAAAATATGCATATTCGGAAATTCAAACTTTGAAAAGCTATATCTTTGAAAATACAGCTTTTTGACACAAAGAAACTTGATGAATGATTTTAAAAGCATATTTTCTTTGATATATAAAAAAAATAACGAAATATTTAAACTCATGATAAAACTCCTTTCAGAAATGAAATACAATGATACTTCATGGGCTTATCAACTAACTGTAGAGTTACGTGTCCTTGTGCACCCAAGTTAAGGATTATTATTAATTTATTAAATATTTTGTTATTACTTTATTTTTTATGCAATGAATCTCTCATTCTAAGGTTACATGTATCTAAGCAAGAACAAGCTTGCCTCAGCAATCCCCTCTGAACCGTTCGTATAATCATATTTTAAACGAAGTTACCTGTCAGTGTTCTACTACATGCACATTTATTTACAAACTTTGATGATTGGAATAACTGAACGATAATCATGATGCTAAGGGTTAGATAAAGTAGAGAGGGGAATTTAAAAAAAAAAATAAAAAAAAAATTAGGGAAGGGGATCTTTGAATACCAGTAACTATGTTTTAAATTTTGAATAACGAGAGTGTAAAATTAACATATTGATTTAACTCTTTGTTAACCCCCTCCCCCACCCCCATCCCCAAATAAAATGAAAAATAAAAAATTACAGCGCATTGAAAAATGGACAAAATCACTTTGTGTAACATTTTATTATAGAAATATTGATATCAATTTCCAGAGAAATTAAGAAATCGGCTATCTTACACAACAGTATAAATAAATACAATATCACAATTATAGACACGGAAACCGGGTCAGAAAAGTGGATTTTGCTGAACTGGAATTCATTTCATTCACTATCCATTCTTCACCGAAATGTTACTAAAACACAGCCCTGCAGTCTCACAAATGGGCGCCAAGCAACATGAAACGGCCGTGCCGAAGAACTTCTGCAAACAACCTAGGTAAATGCCAAAGACCCGGATGCAAGGAGTAGTGCACCAAATCTGCTCGAAAGAGATGCAGGCGAACTCGCATCCCCAGTATAAAGCAATGAAGATTCCACAGAGACCCGTCAGGATTGTGTAACAACAGGCTTTCCCGCCCTTAAAACACATAGAACTAACTCTCCACACGCAGTCGGGACTGTGTGACCCATCCGGTTCTCCCAGCACATCCTCAAAGGCGGTCTAGTGTAAAAGAGAAACGCAAAAAATTATATACATGTATATAGTGTTCGTTGTGTTAAAATTTGCTTTGAAATTGCTGGCGTGGTCTTAGATACATGTATATAATGATCCATAGTTTATGCCACGTCTACTTTATTTTTTAGGAAAATTTTTCTAGTGTATTTGAAATTTACCGAAAATATGAATAAAAAACGACGCAATGTGAGGTCCATGAAAATATGAATCATTATCTTTACTTTTTTGTATTTATTTAAATTTCTAATAATTTTTCTTTAATTTGAAAAGTATGCCGTCAAATTAGCGTAAAAGCCCAAAAATGTCTAATTTTCCGGAGCTATTTTCAATTCATATTTTAATTCCCATTCTTATGAAAACTCATTCTCTCTAGGGAACATTCAACAATTTTGATCTTGAGTGTAATACTAAAACTTATTATATACTTTCAATTTCATCTCCTCTTTTTCCTTTAGCAGTTTGCGGGCCAATATCACACGACATATGCCCGGAAACTTTTCGGCCCACCAGCTGACGTCATAATTGAATAAAATTGGAAAATTGATTGTGACGTCATAATAGAGCACGTTTCTTGACGTTACTGTTTAAAAAACGTCAACAAACTTTAAGTTTTAAATTTTTTCGTGTTTTTCAGCCCAAGGGGGTTAGTCTGTTAAACTTTTGAAAAAATTGTTAAAAATAAAAATGTTGTTAGTTTCTAAATGAAATTGAAAGTATATAATAAAAAGGTTATAGACTTTTGTATGGAAAAATATGACGACCTCATTTTTTGTCGCGAAAGGACCTTACAAGCTCGGTCCGTGTACGCGCCAAAAAACTCGGTCGTCATATTTTCCCATACAAAGTCTATAACCTATACATATACACATCATATATTTTAACAAAATCTACATTTTCACAAAAAGTTAATGTATTCTGTTAAGGTTGACTGTTGTGTACCTGGCAGTGACGATTGAGATTGTTAGGATCCCTGTTTGACATATCAAGTTCCTTCTGGAGATCATCCATTTTCAAATCCAATAAAAAGTGCAACAAATATTAAAAAAAGAAGTAAGATTAAGTCGACACTCTGGAAACCGCGAACCTGCAGGATTTTCGTCGCGATTCTTGCATTTATACCTCTCTGAGGAATCACCTTGGTGACAGTAGTTTTCGTTAATTAGAGTTTAGTTGGGAGATTATTTGGAGATACTGTTACAAGTGGCCCTTTTGTAGGATAGGAAAGTGTCATGAGTTGTAACTTTAAAGTAGCCAATTATAAGATCAGTTTTCACTACGGAATGATCGCCAAACTTAACTCTCTTGTCATTGACAATAATTATCATAGCAAAGTACTGTATGTCCCACTCGTGAACTGAAATTGATTGATCAACACGAAAATTCTTTTTGATGAATGAAGTTATAACATTTGATGTTAAATGGAAAGAACACACAGATTTGATTTATATCTTTACGAATTTAGAATTTCATGGGTTTTGCAGTTTCCATTGGAGAATCGTCAGATTGTTTCATGTTATTAGCATCTTGCACAATAATTGCTCAACAGTTTTTATCATGTCTTCTTTTTCACTAAGACTGTCTAGATCTTTTATGGAATTGTACAAGGTCATTTGTTACTGGTGTGAAACGATATCAATATATACATGTTTGAGCTCTTTGTGTTGAAGGTGGGTTTAGTTATTTCTATAGCGCTTGAGGAAGATTCGGACTTAAACCTTCGTTTAGATATATAACAATAGAAATTATAATTAAAACCTCCATGGCCAATAGAATATATCTAAAACCATCCAATTGTGCAGCTAATGATATTGTTGTGGTCCTATTATCAATGATGCACAACGAAAAAAATACTGATATGAAACGGGCATTATTCATGCATTTGTTAACTCTTTGATTTGTTTTCGGTTTGTTTTTCAACAAAATTCAGATCATTTAATTGCATCACGAGAATAAGCACGGCTATATTCTTTCAAGTCTTTCCGCCAACGAGAGTTCCCCAAAGGGAGATAACTACGACGCTCGAAAATTGTGCATCACATGTTTTTGTATTGCTATTCTTCATGTGGAGCCTCTCTTTGAAATGAAAAGTTTCAAAGCTTCAGTTATCGATCGTTAAGAAAAATTCTATATGACGACACAGTCACAACACCCGTTTCTTTTTCAGGTTTCCTGACTCAGTATACTTGTCTCTCAGAGGTATATACAGCAGCACGGATTCCGTTCGAGATAGATCCCCACTATGTTTACCCAAGACCACAGATTATAACTTAGTCTACATGATTAATAATTGGGTGGTGCTTGTCAAGACTATACCTCTGACAACAAAATATATTATCAGATACGATACATATATATGTCTCTGATATTATATATAAAAATAGCACACCAAGACTGGACAAATCCAGTAGAGGGCACCTTCACTCAATAACCAAATACTAGTACGCAAAATAGACAGATTTGAGGTGCGGATGAAAGGTTTGAATAATATATATTTGAAATACCTGGTATTATTACCATTATAGGCGTGGAAAGGCAGACACTACTCTTTGCTACATGAATAGTACCGAACTGACCCATCCTATTGCAGGGTACGTAGTAATTCAAAACAATAAGTGCTGACTAACTGCTCTATTAACTCGAGGACGTATTCAACATAATACTCTACAATAATGAAAAATCAAGGATAATATTATTCAATAGTAACATTTTTAGTTGTACGCGTTGGTCTTTTGAGTAGAAACAGTGCAGCGTATCACAGCCTTTGGCATAAACATATCACAGGAAGTCTGAAATTCCCGCTCAGTAGCATCACAATCATGTTATAACACAGATATTCTGCTGAAACCAACCACATGTTTCCACAGACTCGTGCAAAGGGAAAACAAGGTGACACAGTCACCAAAGAACTTCTGACAAGCATCCTCATGTAGATACTGAAGATCCTCAAGAGCGGGCGTGGTACACCAGACCATTGATCAAACGTAGATGAAGGCAAACTCCGCAACCCCAGTAGAGAGCAATGAACAAAGCCGCAGAGGTGCGTCAGCACGCTTGTTAGCAAGCCAATTTTTTGCCACAGTACGCAATCTATGCTGTGAGCGCCATCTGTTTCCGCCAACACGTCCTCAAACGCCACCTGAAAAACAATATGTCTATCTTATTAATGGCTATATTATACAGAGTTGTGCGTGATGTTTCTGTGAGGAATACGCAGGTTTATGTATAAAAGATAAGTCAGTTCAAGTCATATAACCACGAATGTAGTAATCAACGGATAATAGCACATCACCACAATATCTCCTAAGGAAATATCTCAACTGATAATAGCACATCACCACAATATCTCCAAAGGAAATATCTTCATCACACATCTGCGATATATTCCTTATCTTTTATGCATGTGTTTCGCCTTTTTCGCAACAATCTATACTTGTTGACTTGTGATAAATTAAATACCAGATCTTTCTTAAAGAAGCATTGCTGTGTCGGCTAAAATGTATGATAATGATTTTCTTGAAAAAGAAATGTTTTCGTGGTGAATAATTTTGCGAATTCATTAGATCTGCAACATTGCATGCCATGCGTATGATGATTTTTTTAAAGCGAGGCCAACTACTAACCAAAAAGTTGATGTTGCAGGGTTATAACAAATCTCGTTTAAAGTCATCATTTCGCAAATTCTACGGTCGCTATAATGACCTTGTTTGCGATTACAAATTATCACTAAATCATATGTTGACTGATTTGTTTCATACCCTTTGTTAGACTGTCATTTTCATACTAGATTTGACGACGGGTAACCCCCTTTACTTTGTTTCGAATACGGGCTCACGGCGGGTGGGACCGGTCGGCAGAGGATGCTTACTCCTCCATGGCGACTGAGCCTGCCTTCGCTTTCGTCGAAGGTCCGTGTTGCCCTACACTCGCTTTTGTATGTGTTTTTTGGACTATGATTACGTTTGATACTTTGTTACTTCGCCATTTTATATCTGCAACATTGTGTTACGGAAATTTATGTAGGTCAATATCGTCCATCGATATCAACTCGCAAAAACAGTTACTGCTGTTACCATACAGCAACAGAAATATTTTTTTTGTGATCCATTTTCAATTGGCAGTCCGTCTGGTCTCTTTGCAATATTTGTTTGTTGTTAAAATTAGTCATATACATTTATGTGTTTTTAAAAATGTACTTGAAAAAAAAATGCAGGCAACTATAAAGACCCCCTCCAGAGTCAATGCTATTTTTGTACACCCAAATAAACATTTAATCCTCTTCACTATGGAAACCACAATGTATGCATTAAAGTATCCTACCTTGACGTGGTCATTAATTCGGTTGGGGTCCCTGTCCGCCATATCTAGTTCCTTTTCCTGTGACATTTCGCTGCTTTTTTTGATTCACAAAAACCTAGCAAAGCAATTTGATTATCGTTAACGTTCAAATTCCTTTTTAAAAGAACAATAAAATTATTTCAAATCAGTCTAGAAATTATCAAAGCTAAAATTGATTTTGATTCTAAAAAAAATTACCAACTCAAGCATTTATGTAGAAAAAGCCCATATGATATTGAAAATAAATCTAGGTGTTTAATTTTTTGACAAATTGAAAAATTGTGTAACTCTAACCTGTCGCGGGCAGAGAACCGGGCTGAATGGCGGAGAGGGTTCCGGTACACGTAGTTTTATTTCCTCTTATTCCGTAGCTGCCGNTGTAACTCTAACCTGTCGCGGGCAGAGAACCAGGCTGAATGGCGGAGAGGGTTCCGGTAAACGTCGTTTTATTTCCTCTTATTCAGTAGCTGCCATTAATATACCCCGTTGTCAAAACATCTCCGATTGCCATTCAATTTTTGTAAATGAACGGCACATTTTGCAGAATCTTACAATATATCATTTGAATATTTCATTTTAATCAGTGAGGTAGTGGTCTCTTTATATATTCCTGGCTATTTGAATTTGCGAAGGTTATTCATAGATATACATAAAGCCATGCTTTTGACATAACGTGTTGAGTACCCAAAATGTTTTGTTGAATTGCTTTTCTTATCCTCTGTACTCTGACGGAACGAATGCGGAAATTTGAATTTATTATCTGAGATATCGATTTTGAAAAATTAATAAAATAAAATCTGTTCAGTGGTTTTGAATAGCAATCGAGCGTGTAAATCGGGCCATTTATAAAGCTGTACACTGTAAGATTCTACAGAAAAATGAAACCTTCCTATGCACGCTATATAAAAATTATTACTTGTAAGTTCGAGAAACTAAAGAGAAAGTGTTCAACAGAGCACTTCTTGCTCTTTATATCGAAGTGCAGTTTCATTTTTGTGGTGATAAGGCAAAAATCAAAAATGATGTATGCCAATCTTACAATGTATAATGATTTTTCATGCAAATGAGATTATGTTTCCTTTTTCCTCAGTCCATTGAATGTCCAATTTCCTCAGCTCCATTGAACTGTCCATTGGAACTAGATATAAAGAACACTAGTTTCAACGCTTACTGGTTTACATGTATACATTGTAAGCATCCCAAGTACTATATAACCGAAGGCGAAACCCGTAATGAATACATCGTTGCCATAATGAGATATTGACTCAGAATGAACAACATGCTCACATTTTGCCAACAATAAATAAGAAATACATGAATAAATAAATGAAAGATAAAAGAAAAATAACATCACAGAAAAATAGTAGGCGGGTTAAAAATGGCATACATTTACACTTTACCATTTCCCCAAATAAGATATATGCTTCTGAGATTTACCCAACTTCACCCTAATCTTACCATACTCTTTATCCATACCTTAACAACAGCGATCTTACCAATAGTATACACTTACTGTTATAGGCTTTTGGACTTTTTGAAAATTCTTTTCATTATATTGTATGATATGTTAATGTACGAGTTGTCAATGATGTCTGGTCCGTATTGTTTTTGACGTTGGGCTAAGAATAACACACTGAATTTACGTGGACACCATATTGTGTTCAAGCCATTTACCACATGGTGTACAGAAGCAAATTACATAGTCATGGAACAGTTATAAAGCCTCCGAGAGCATATAAATTAGATGGACAGATTTAGCGGCAAACTACAAGGAATGGACTCCAGTCGTCGCATTGTTCTGAGCCGCAAAACGGATAGAATGTGCAGTGCACCACGTATTTTTCATGTCCCGGTCCCGAAGCATAACGATGTCTTCACGCAACACCACAATTCTTAATTCCTTTTCCCTGTGCACCTGACTTGAACGATTTAAAATGCATTAGGATACAACAACACAAATACTCCAATTAAAACAGATTTATTTAATAACGGAAGACGTGAATCAGTCCATTTGTTCGCGTTGCAAAAACACGAATCATTCCGAAGGAATTAACTCACAAAAATAATATCTGTAACACTCATTGTTTAGTTAATAGCACATTCTGCTGAACAACAAACCACCATGTTTTCACAGATTGTGCGAAGCGAAACAGGTCATACAGGTACCAAAGAACTTCTGACACAACATTCCCATGTCAAGATACTGAAGATCTCCTAAGAGCGGGTGGTACACCCAGACTATGATCAAACTGATGCATGCAAACTTCGCCAACCCCAGTAGAGAGCCGAGAACAAGCCGCTAGTGTTCGTCATCAACCTGTAACAGGCATTCTTGCCGCAGTTACAGCAGCAGTAAGGCTACATGACCACGTGCAGTTTGTAAACTGTTGAGCGCCATTCGCGGTTCCGCCAACACGTCCTCAAAAGCCACCTGAAGAACAAATAGCGACATGAAACTATTGATTTGAAGCATAACATAAATTGGCAAAGTAACAAAGCCGTTAAAACGGAATAATAGTCCAAAACATATATACAAAGTGGCAGTGTAGGTAAACGACCTCCGACCAAAATTTGAAAGCAGATCAGGTGTCATGGAGGCAGTTAAGCATCCTCTGCGACATCACACCACTCCTTGAACCCTTAGTCGAAACAGAGTAAAACGGAATACTCGTCAAATCTACAGTCTAACAAATGGTTGAAAACCGAATCAGTCACACATTGACGTAGTCGATACTTTGCAATCCAAACCAAGGTCATTAAGCGACACGTAGAAGTCTGTGAAATGATGAACTATTAAACGAGATTTGTATATAACCCTCAACATCAAGCACCATTTCTTAGTAGTTGCCCTCCGTTTTAAAAATTCATAATACGCATAACATACTCTATCGCATCGAATCAATTGGGATACATACACACCATAAACAGATGATAGTGGTACATTATACATAGAAAATATAATTTGACTTGCAAAAATAAAAAGTCATCACGCTTATATTCAATATAATGTATGTTGTCAGGTCTTGCCCTCTGAATAAATCAATTAAAGTTGGATATCCAAATATGAAGCAGTATGTCAGATAATGTAGGGTGTCTTTATTCTCGAATTTCGACATAACAATCTTGGCTTGATCGGTAGGAATTTCTATCAAAGAGCAATGCACTTGGTAATGAAGGCAAAAGGAAAGATTGGCAAAAATGATCAATCTCTTGAATTCTATGACGAATACCAATAGAAAAGAAGTGCACACACGGTCATCTGCATACCCCAGCGATGGGGTCTGGTGTCTAGAAGTAGTAGTTTATCATGGATTCCTTTTTTATGAAAGTTGGCTCTCAAATATGAAATTTCATTTGAAGGATTAGATAAGCTGAAGAATGAACTAAGCTTGGACTCAACTTATTTTCCCAGTCAATGTGTATTGCAACTCAAATCGTGTTTCATTTTGACTAAAAATCAGTTCCGAAGGATATTCCCAACCAGGAGATTCACTTCGTCAATAGTGTCCAGTGAACTGGATTTTGAATGACCATATACACTGCCTAATTTGTTAGAAAAGTCACTGCGTGAAAAAGTATGGTTTCCATTATGCGACAAATGGTTTCTGCAAGGTTTCACTTTGGAGGCGTTAAGTTTTAAAGGGTTTAAGGAGTGCCTAAACCTAGGTTGTCTCTGACTCTCTGTGAATTTGATTCGCCGCAGACGTGAGCCGTAAAATAGCGTATTTTGTATTTTACATCGTACTTCGTCAACCATGCAGTACCAGATGTGATTTGAAATGGAAGCATCGACTACAATAAGGTGGTTATATGAAGAATATTTCGACGCAAAAAATCGTTATAACATTAAGAATGATTCCGTTATTGAAAACAATGCCATTCTTTCTTATTTTATTTGTTTGGCGTGTTTGAAACCAATTGGGTCGTTATTCACAAACTGATTTTTACTGCAAAGATCACGGCGGGTGTGACCGATTAGCAGGGGATGCTCTCTCCCCCTGGACACTTTATTCTGCCTTTAGTGTGCCCAGGGTTGCATGCTTTTAATCTCTCAATTTTGTACTCTTTATACAGGAATTATGAGAATGGTCACTGCTTGCTATTTCCGTTCTTGCATTATCGGAGCGAAGCAATAATTAATACTGATGAAGTGGAGATTCTTTCTGTAATAACTGTCCATGCGTGAACTGTTCACAAACATGATGACCTTTTTATGATTTCAGTGCTGACACCATTTGAATTTAAGCAAAGGATTTAGACAAGGGATCTCACCTTCACGTGGCCATTAATGTTGTTAGGATCCCTAACGATCATATCCAACTCCGCCATTTTGATCTGCTGCAACAGCAAAAACTAACCGTAAATTCCCTTTTAGTGGAAAACGAATGTTGCAAATTACTGATCTTGAACTTGATCTATTGATTAAGATACAATTTCGATATTTTACGTCGACACGATCATATTTTGGGGGAAAATGGAATGCACATACAAGTTATAGACCTGACCTGTTGGAAGTTGAAAACCAGATTAAAGACTGTATGTTCCTACAAGTTTCTTTTTTATTTCTTGTTTCCAAGGGTTACTGTTGACAAAATATCTTCGGTTGATATTAGATTCTAAAATTGAACAAACATTTTAACGAATGTATCATTTGTATGTTTGAGAAAAACCAATGATGTAGGAGGTTTTATTCTCTATCTTCATGCTGTTTTGAATTTTTTTGGTGTGTGTGTATTCATACGTGTCGGCTGTATATGGCTATTTTCATTAAACATCTTTTTTGTTTGTTATGACCTGTTTACGCCAATAGTCAAAACCGGTCATGGATGTTGAATATCAACCAAGTGTATAGGATAAACTGTTTACAAAATTGTATGCTGCGTGACTATAAATTGATAATGAGGGGAAATCACGTCGCGACGAGGTCGCCCCAACGAGTCACGTGATCTGCTCCTCAGCTGAAAAATCACGGGATTTCCAACTACATGTACTTCGCCGACACTGCGGAATTTTATTGAAAAAAAAACTAGCAGTTATTTTAAACTGTTTAAAAATATCGCAAACATTTAGATTGCCAAATAAGGGTTTTTTTTGTGCCTTCAATCGTTTCGCTGTAGTTTATGATTGCTTTATTTGTAATTCTTTGTGAGAAAAAAAATCAAAGCTACAAGTAGATGATGTCACAATGCACTGTTCATGTCTTAATCATCTTGCGAGATGTTAAGGGCATTCGCTCATATAAATCCATATAAATCCCGTTTACTTTATTTCGACTAAGGGCGCACGGCGGGTGTGACCGGTCAGCAGAGGATGCTTGCTCCTCCATGGCACCTGATCCTACCTTCGCTTTTGTCGGAGGTCCGTGTTGCCCTACACTTGATTTTGTATATGTTTTTTGGATTATGATTACGTTTGGCACAATGTTAACTTCGCCTTTTTGTATAAACTGTCATATCGTAAACATATCAAATGTATCCTACATGTATATGCTAGCAGCAGAAGGAACAAAACGCAAATTCAGATTTTTAGATATATCTTTCAGAAACGTGGACAAAATTCAATTAGCTGTAACACTGAGCTACCTCCGTCCATTGTGAAAATGTTCTTTAGTTGACATTCATCTGTCTGAGACCCAATTTGATGCTGCTTGCTTTCAGCAAGTTTTTTTTTTCAAGAAATTATGCTTTCGGGGTGGGGGGTTACTTCTGCACCATATGTGCTTCTGAATTATTACAAATTGAACATTGGAAGAGTATAAATTAGCCACACAACATCTCTTTACGAAGCGATCGTAGAGTGAAATGCCGTGATTGAATGAAAGCGATAGGGGTAGGGTCATTGCTCTGATAGTGCAGGGACACTCACAACGTCATTTACCCTAGCAATATGTTGTACAGGAGACAACGATATCCCTTTTAGTTTGGTGTCTCAGAATCACAGTGAGATTGGGAAAAATGGATGCGGATTCTAGTGGACATACTTTCACGACCGACTAATATTTTTGTCACTGACTTTCTAGTGGACAGTGGAAGTGTGGTCACCAAACAGTCACAAACATTGTAAGTATCAACACTGGTTCTGCTTGTCTACTAACAAATTGGTTAAATTGTGCCAATGTTATGGAAAATGCATGATTTTGCTTAGCAATTTACATCGGAAACTCCTGCGATTGTGAGCACTAATCGTTTAGAATCACTAGTGAGAGAGTCAACCACCAGATAACATTGATTCACTATGCAGTCTTAAATCAGTCGGAAATCGAATTTACCAAAAGATTTATAAATTTCTTCATGGAACGAGTCTATGATTTCGCAGTACATTGGCACACTCTGTATTCGTGCAAAAAGCAATAGCGACTGTCTAACTAAACATATCATGAACAGAAAAAGTGCAAAAGCTAGTTTTTGTGCAGAAAGATATGCAAGAGACCGTTATATGCTGTATACGAGTATCAATGGTGAAACACGTGGAATCGAACATGGCTTCGACAAAAACAAACCCAACAGTTGCTCTACGGTTGCATCAAAGGTTGAACGCATAGAAACAAGAGTAGTGCTGCAAACTTTACTGTAACGAGTCTTAGAATTAGAAAATTCCTTATCGTACTATATAAAGTAAATAAAATATTTACGATCAGATTGTAATGCATTAAATTAATGTAAGATTGTTTGGAAGCGGATACCATCTCCTACTCAGAATGCGATTTAGTATACAAACATGTAAATGATAGACACAAACAAACTGAACTCGACTTCCAAAAATATAACAACCAAAACCTTCGAATAAATAAATTACGAAGGTTGTCTGATGTTACTTAAAATATCGAATAGCAGATGCACTAGATCAAACCTCTTAGCCACGTGAAATTATATTAATATATAGTCTTTGGAGATGATGTCTTCCAACAATC
>CAJDSM010039575.1:0-11496 GCA_903981925.1 Ostrea lurida
AAATATCATTTAAAACATGTAAGTAATATTACTGTATGTTTAAAATTTATTATTTCATTATATATTTTGTGTGATAATTGAATTTGCGTTAGGTTGCTCGAACTTGCAGAATACAATTTCGTCTCCGGGATGTATAAGGGTTGTTTGATTTACATTTTACCGTTACTGAAAAGAATGTAAAATTGATGAGTTTTTAATATTCATGATTTATAATTTTTAATAAGAGTATTGTAGTACTATTATATAAAATAGAATGGTTCGGGTGTGTTAAACATACGTTCAATTATATTTCTGCAGTCATTTACAGAGACTTGCTACCGGTACATAAAAAAACCCCTCTACTTCTGTTTGAAGAGTTCCAATTTTTAGTGTTTGACAAAACTCAGGAATGTTTGAAATTTTCTTCACTCCATGTAGAGTGTTTATTGATTCTTATTTACCAACATGATGCCCCTAGAGAAGTTTTTTTAATTTAAAAGTGTGAAAAAAGGTCAAGTGATTGCAGAGTGTCTCTTATTGAAAAGCTCTGAAAAAAAACAAACAAAAAACAAAAAAAAAAAACTCAGTAATTTATGCTAATAAACTGGACTTAATTTCAGGCTACATGTACACTGTATAATATTGATAATTTTTTATGTTTTGCATATCTACAGTTGAACTTGGATATCTCAAACACTGATATCTCAAATACCATGGCTAATATGTCAAACTGATTTTGATGTCCCAGCCATCAATTTTCTGAGTATTTTCACCCTTGATATATCAAATCTATGGATATCTCAAACTTTTTCCTTGGTCCCATCGAGTTCGAGATAACAAGGTTAGACTGTATTCACATTTTATACAGAAACATTGAAAATATAGAAGCTTTATTACTAATAATTAGTTTGTTTGTAGTAATTCCTTAAAAGAAATTGAAGTTAAATTTTCAATTAATTGCAACCCCCATGGGTAAAAAAAATTGTGTTGAGCTACTTAACTTTTTTTTTATCGTGAGGTACTTTAGCTATGTAGTATTTTACATTATGCCCATTGATAAGTTTTGAGGCAATGAAGTATCTTCTCAACATGAACGCATTCTACATTTAATAAGTGTATGTGAGATAATACACTACCTTTGAGAGTCTGGCCATCCTAAAGAAATATGGCAGACAAAGTCAGGTGTTATGAGCATTTGTAAAATTAAATTGTAGGATAAATATTGCTTAATATGTTAGATATAATTCATCTTTATTGATGAAATACTGATAGTGAAACTTTATATGTACAGTTTGAACTTTGGTATCTTGAACACTGATATCTCGAATACCATATTTATGTCAAAGTGATCTGGAAATCCCAACCAGTAATTCTTTACGTATTTTACCCTCAATATCTCAAACTTTTTTTCTCGGTCCCACAAAGTATGAGATAACAAGGTTTGTCTGTATATACATGTATAATACAAAACATTACCAATCCAGTATTTATGATTAAAGTGCTATAGAGCTCTAGAATTTAATTTGTGATAATTTACAGTGTAATTTACTTGTCTTTGGATTAAATCATAATATGATTATCCTGTTGGGTAAAAGTTTTGTAAAATCCATTTGGACCAAGAGTGAATACTCAAGTCTCAAATTTAGAATTTAGTGGTAAGAAAACATATACAGTTCTAAGAAAATTTTGTAAGCAGCAGATTTGATGTTATCATTTATTTAGACATATTACGCAACCTATGTCAATGAAAATCATTTAGTTCCAATGAAGGGGGAAAATGGCAGGATGTTGAAAATATGTAAAACAGGGATCAGGCCTTAGCTGGTGGGAAAATAGAAAGGCTGAATTAATATATACGTTATATGTTATGTACATGGATACTAGATGTTGATTAAAGGGGGGGGGGGGGGTGGATGGGGGCATTCAGTAGTATTTGCATGTTAACTTAGTTCTTTAGAATATCATTCTAATTCAGGTTACTCTAATGATAGAGCTGCATGTTCAAGAGATACAAGTCCATATTTACTCATGATAATAATTATGTTAACCAAGCAAGTCACTGAACTTTTATATTTTACTGTACTAAGGAAAGGTACAAACTACAAAGAGAAAATGCTAATTTCCGCCTTTTAATGTTGGTTCATTCGTCTAGCTGCTGACTTGTGCTGCTTTTAATGTTCATAGATTTTTGTTTATTATTTACCCATTTTATTGTGGCAAAATGCTTTATAGCTAATTTATGCAAGCTTTCTTCACATTTTGGACATACATTTCACTTGTGGTTTTTATAATGGAACACGAACAGAGATCTAGAGAAAGTACATGTATCGGAAGCATGAAGACGGAATATTAAGCTCAGAATGATGAATTTTTATGATAAAAATGTATTTGGATTGATGGCAATTAGCATTGTCACCTTTCTTGCCTTTGATGATCAGTCCGTGTTTCGGACGTTTACCTTAAACCGTTGAGTACAATGTGATTTGATACAGAGGGGTCCCAAGCGTGTGGATTGCACTGTACTCACAGTAATCAGGGTACAGACGGGGGGGGGGGTACTCTGACCAGAGACATATATATGTCTCTGCTCTGACTGATAACACCACACGTTAGAAAAAGGCAACGATATATTTTCTCATTCTGTTATACAATTTACAATCGCAATAAATAGTTCAAGGTTGAGAGCTTATCTGCATTATATACGATGGCCTCATAATCAGATAAAGATTAATGTATGCACGCACATAACACCCTTGGTAACATAACTCTTCATGTTCACCAGCCTCGCGCTTGCCGTATCATTCATAGTAATACTGTATCAGTTAGTCACTCGCATATGACTGTATAAGATGTAAGCAGCTGACACACATCACATGTAATTGTACTTAATTTGAGGACAATTGAAATGAATTTATAGAGCATGCCTGTCTGTAGTTGGGCCGAGACGCCACGATAACCCTATATATACATGTATGATTGGTGTCATGTCATATCATTTGCACGTGAGTGTGAGAAATCAACATGCTGTTTATGGGCACTATAATGAAACATGCCAGCCTTAGTGGTCATTATCATACATAAAGAGATTATGAACAATCTGTTGGATATATGAATGCCATTTCAGGATTTAGGATCGGGTTGCTAGAGTGCGAAACATTACAATTTCCCCAGTTTTGCCATTAGTTTATCATGTTTCATCTTGCATGTAGTACAGAGGACATGCAAGCAAGATGGCCGCGCACCCCCCCCCCCCCCCCCCCATACACCACACAGAAAACTGGTTGTATTCGTATGGATACGTCATCATTGCTGGTGAAGGGCTACAAAATATTAGGCGCTTATGTTCAGCGCTTACGGCCTTAAGGTCACACGCAACGTTCGTTATCTGTATATATTTTATAAATCTCTTCTTAGTACCCTTAGATATTCTTTGAGAAAAATCAGACCATATTTCCTGTGTTTTGGAAAAATAACAGTTGATGAAGAATGTAATTTGCACAATTATTCATACTTGAATTCTGAGTTACCTCTTTTTGAAGAAAGCAAATGCAATGCACCTGTACATATACATACTGCAAAAACACTGTCAGTAGTTGTATGGTTATATTTTCATCATCATCAAATAATTCTGTAGGGATTGGATGGTGTTTGCGTTTTCAGTATCTGTTATTTTCATCATTGGAATTCTTCATTTTTGGAGATAGAAAAAAAATTGTGAAATGTACATTGCGTATGTCCTTAAGCAGGGAGGTACTAGTATCTCTATCGTGCCAAGGCCAAGTTGCAGAACTGTAGCTCTCTGAAAAGATATCGGGACAGATCAGAGAGCTTCCCCCCCCCCACAAAAAAATGCACACGGTTGAGGTCTCATTTTTTGTATTTCTGCATCGCCGTTTCATAAATCCAATATCTGAAAATCCCTAACATATTATTTTCATACCATAGTGATACATATGTCCAAACATACCTTCAAATATTCATTAAAGCCCCATACAACCATACAACCCTCAACACTTGCAGTTTCAAATTATTTCTTTAGTTGACGTAGCCATGTTAGGTATCCAGTCAATTCGAACCCCATATCATTTCCATATTGGATTTATGAGACAAGGTCTGTAGGTCTCTGATCTGACCCAATATTTTTTTTCAAAGAGCTATGTCGTGCCACACCTGCTGTACATGACATGAGACCTGGGTTTTTGCAGTTTTATTGCGATGGACCCCCCGGCCCCCGGGGGGGGGGGGGCTTCAACAGCAGACCCATGAATATCATAATGGTAAAAAGTCACCATTTGAACAGAATTTATATGAAAAGGTATACACATTCCACAATCTAAAATATATGAAAAGGATGGGGGGGGGGGGCGGGGGGGGGGTGTCCTTGATGTCAGCGGCACGTCCATTCAAGGGGGCCATTCTAACCAGAAAACAAGGTGTCAGTTTTAGGCGACCTCAAAAACAAAAATTGACCGTGTGTTGATAATTCACAGCCCTGCTCACAATTCCTTGTTTTTATTTATCTTCTAATTCATAGTTAATTACACCAATAAACAACTGACAAGAAAGCGTGTATTTAAGATATAAACATTCCCGTGTGGGTCAAATGTACGTTGACATTGACACTAATCTCGGCCGTTACTGAGGGACATTTGAAACCCCCTCTTGAATGAGTAGAGGCGATGGTGACTGAGTTAAATCAACAGAGTCGAGGGGATGAACGCACCAATGCACAGGGACTATCCGGGGAAAGGGGTCTTGTAGTGCATGGACATTGCTTATGGAAGTCGATTAAATGGATAAGATATGGAGACATTATGTAAATATAATACCACCGATTTAAAAAAAATACTGATTAGATATACATGTACATTGCAATGTTTAGCCTAATTAAAAACAGTTTAAAAAAAATCTGTAAAATCTCTTAGCGATATAACTTCAGCTTTTATGGGTTATCCTTAAGTTGTCATTATATGTCATGTTATCCATTCTTTAATTGTTATACATGTAATTACCCAGTGCTATAGATTAGGTCAGATTTCAGTTTGTTATCTTAAATTTATAGCCATGACATTCTGCAGTATTTTACACCGGGATAAAACGAAACGAAATAAAATGAACCTACACGAGGAGTGTCCAACGTGTTCTTTAAAATTTAACGACTGTGGAAAACTTGTGTCGAATGATGTTTTACAAATGATATTTTACAAATATTAGAGCATTGTGTGCGATACTTTTAAGTGTCATCAGCAGAAAGCCGTATACGGCCTCGTCCGACCTGCAACCAGACATGAGTATCCCTTCGCCACGTGTACATTAGAAACACTTCTAGTATCTCCTTAACTATGAATCAAATACACTACATATACCATTTACTGTCCGTGGTGAGGATTTCCTAAAGTCGCTAAAAGACGCGACCTCTTCCACCGTATGATACCGAGTTTCGTGTTTCCCCACCGTGTGATACGGAGTTTCGTGTTTTCCCACCGTATGATACCGAGTTTCGTGTTTTCCCACCGTATGATACCGAGTTTCGTGTTTTCCCACCGTATGATACCGAGTTTCGTGTTTTCCCACCGTATGATACCGAGTTTCGTGTTTTCCCACCGTATGATACCGAGTTTCGTGTTTTCCCACCGTATGATACCGAGTTTCGTGTTTTCCCACCGTATGATACCGAGTTTCGTGTTTTCCCACCGTATGATACCGAGTTTCGTGTTTTCCCACCGTATGATACCGAGTTTCGTGTTTTCCCACCGTATGATACCGAGTTTCGTGTTTTCCCACCGTATGATACCGAGTTTCGTGTTTTCCCACCGTATGATACCGAGTTTCGTGTTTTCCCACCGTATGATACCGAGTTTCGTGTTTTCCCACCGTGTGATACCGAGTTTCGTGTGTATGTACATGTATATGTTGATTTTCCACTTCTTGAAGCAGCTCCCTAATCTAAACACACCTTTTGATGTCAACTGTAAATCCTTCCGATTATACCTTGATGTATATTACACAGTTCGGGTTTTTTTCCTCAGGTATTCGTGCACCTATTCTGTAGTCTATTTGATGTTAGGGCGTTTGCGACGATTCCTTAATACACCCTTTATTCGTCAAATAATAGATACTAATGACATAATTTTTTTTAGGGGTGGGTGGGTTGGTTTACATTCTATCTAGTTTTGACCTGTTGTATGAAAATCTTAATTTAAAATTTGTAAAGTTCTGTTTTCTCTTGATAATTTTTATTTGATTCCAGTGAAGACATTCAAACCTCTCTTTTTGACTTAGAATTTCAATCCTCTCATACATGTATACATGTATAACTACCGTATTTAACAGGTATTTTCTTCCGGTTTTTTGATGAGACCCCTAATTTAGGGTCTAAAAGGCAGCAAATTATATTCTCCGATTCCAATTTCTGTGTTTGTATTTTATCTCTCTTTATTTGCGTGGATTGATAATATTACTTGCGATTGTAATTTTTGCGGATTTTTGGGGCCGCAAATATTGCACAATCCGCGGAAAACGCCCATTATACGGTGTGTTGATCGCGACCTATGTTGCATGTGACATGTCGCAATGCATAGTAATTCGATAATATATTTATATTGTGTAAACATTATGCCCATTTTTATACTTGTTTTCATATACTTGAGCAAAAATTTTCTTGTTTGACTTATTGGTTCCCCTTATACAAATTCCATGTGTTATAGGTCTTAAATGACGGACTGAGGTTGTTTAGTGTAGGCTACTAACTTATTCAATCAATCTAATTTAAATTAGATCATTTGATCCGCTCACGCATATCGTTAAGTTTATGAATATAATAGAAAAAACATATAATTGTTCATATTTTACTCAAAATTATCTGAACGATTCAATTCGATAATCGATAGTAACTTTGGTCCAATTTTGCAATGGCTTGTGTAGTGATATACGGGAGCGGATGGCATAATCTAATTCTAATTAATTAGATTGTTAATCGATGTAACAATATCCATTTCTTGTCTTCCAGATTTTCTATACGATACTCCCTGCCAGAGTCTGGTTATAGTTTACTTTTTTTTTCAGCATGGGTTGGATCAGTGTGTACGGGCGTGACGTTCTTGATGTGCATTTTTGCCAGCATATGCAGTGACCGGATTGGTATCAGACCCACGGCGTTTTTCGGTGCTGCCATGGGCGCAATAGGACTCATTTCTAGTGCTTTTATTACACAGCTGGAGCTTCTCTATCTCACGTACGGCATCTTGCTGGGAATAGGTGGAGGGTTTGTGTACTCGCCCTCCCTTGTCATTCTTGGACATTACTTTAAGAAGCATATGGGTATTGTGAATGGAATCGTAGCTTTTGGAAGTTCAATATACACGATTGTTCTGTCCATTGTTCTGCCAATCGTGCTGGAGTCCCTGGGCATTAAGTACACGTTCCTGATTCTGGGAGGGTTGTACTGCATGCTCTTGCTGGGAACTCTCACGTGGAAACCACTTTTTCACCGGGAGACGGACATCCCACAATTAGCGCTGTCCAAAGAAAGCATCGTGGAACATGTGGATGACTGTTGCTCTTGGACAAAAAAGTACCTCAATTTGAAGATCTTCAAGAATCGTGCATACCTTGTTTGGTTTTTGGGACTTTCCGTTTCACTGTTTGGGTACTTCGTGCCATTCGTACATTTAGTAAGTACACGCCTTGGTTATAGTGTTTAAGAATAACTGTGTATGTGTGTGTGTGGTGGGGGGGGGGGGTCCAAGGACATGAATGTAGATTACTAGTAATCTGTTTATCAACACGTACATGTAGATATAGTTCATCAGACATGTGACCAAAGAATAAGTAGCACGTATTACTCTAAATCGGTCAGACACCAACCATTAGAAGCGTTTAACAATAGTTTATATCAGAATTCCTTATTTTAGTTAATGAAAAGTTGTTATGAATGGTTTAACACCAGTGTAATGTGACATATATTACTTAATTTATATACGGTAAATATTTTGTGTTTTCACGTAATATCACGATGGAGCCTGGATATAAGTATTATATTACATTGGTGACTTGGTTACGTCACCGCAAGTCTTAACAGGGATGTAATTTTTCTTCATTTCAGAGGAAATCCCCTAATTTCTTAACGCTCTGGGTTTGATCTAAAGTGAAAGAAAATTATATTTTTCCAGGTAGGGTGAGGTGTTTTCCTCCCTTTTTGACCAGTTTTCCTCTGATTTCTGAGGAATTCAATCACATCCCTGCAAGAATAGTTTTAAAAATAATTAAAAAATTGCGCCAAAGTCGTTACACTTAGCTTTAAAAGGTTGGGGCCACCAACCACCGTGACTGATCAATTTCCACTTGATATACATTAACTATAGATATTACAGTTTCACCTGCGTATGAATTATCCCTACGTATAAAACTATTTTAACAAGAAATTAAACAACTAGGAAATACCAATACAGATATAAATAAATATATAGAAAGTAGCATAGGCTAAAAATAAATATCCGTATCTGTTTTATATTTAAGTGTTTGGTCAAATAGGGGTAGGTAAGTTGATTGTGCTTCCTCGGTTTGTTTAACAAATATTAAAATTCAAAGTTTTCCGATATCGTAAATACGAATACAGGCGAGCGTTATTGTCTCTGGACCTCACTTGTCAGTCAATTGGTCGTGATGTGCAACAGACAGTGGGCCTGTTATGCACTCCTTGTGGAATGTATATATACTTAGGGGGTCAAAGCTTATCATAATTTGTATATAATTGACTGATAGGGATTCAGCTTATCTAGAAATCTGAGGAGGACACTCAACACGGGGGGAGTGCTATCGTGACGACTCTGATAACGTGTGATTTCTACGTAGATGTATAATAGTAGATGTGACCCGGTAGCTGAATAGAACGTGACTGTCTGATCGTATTAAAGTGGCCTGATGTTTTGTTAGAGAGACGCGTCTGCTTTTGTCGGCGTATGCATGCAATTAAGCATACTATGCTCAAAATGAAGTTGCAAACATGTTTACAATCCGAATTCGGCAATTTGTGTTAATCACAACGATGAACATTCTTCATCGTACATTCTTGTTCTAGAACGTTTGTCACTTTTACAAAAAGTATTCACGCATGTATCTACATGTATACAGTGCGCTTGGAGCAATAAGAAACGATATTTGCACGGGTGACAAATGGATTGCACGAAAAGCTTAAATATTTGCAAGAAAAGCAGAATGATTTGCACGAAACACGTATCAATATACCTATTTTTACTACGATCACTCAGATAGCGGGCTTACGGGAGGTGCAACCGGTCAACATGGGGATGCTTACTCCTGATCCTACCTCTGGTATTTCCAGGGGTTCTTGTTAACTCATACAGTTTTACCCAGAGCATTTCAAAACATTTTAAATTGAATTCAGTTTTGAATTAATTACTACAATCAAACAAGAGTTAGCTCTCAAATTAAAAAAAAGTGATAAAATGGAATGATAAATCATGGAAATTATTGAACAAGACTGCACATTAGAGAGCTTGATGATGTATAAAGAAAGACTAACAATTAACAATATTTTACTCATTTTATTTGATATACATTTCTGACCCCATTACCATTCAACATAACAGAGAAGACTTCCATTATTGCATACCTTTCTCAAGGTTTGGTTTTTACGTTGTGCTCGTTTCTGCGTTGCTTGGACCGTTCTTGTATTCGACGATATTGTGAACAATTTGCATAGACTACGGGCCGGTTTGCATGGAGCAGTGGTCAAATTGCATTAAAAAAGAAAAGACCCGGGTGGATTTTAATGTTTATTAGCACGCTGTTGGGTGGTACATACAGCGAATATGTATAGAAATACTTCTGCATTCTATGTTAAGATTCCACTGGTTTATCACTAGAAAACATCTCCGCTATCAGCATTATTACACATATATTACGGACGCTCGAGATAATGTTTAATTATTTGGCAACATGTTCAATAGAGAAGAATGAGGCTAATCCCAGGTCACGGTCTTCCTTTTAATAATAAACACTAAATCTACCTATGTAGCAATGTCAGGTACTTCCCGTCAATATCAGACACTAAATGTACCTGTAACCCAGTGTCTGAGATTTCCCCTCAATGACAGACACTAAATATCTCTATGTAGCAAAGTCAGTGTCTTCCCTTAGATAACAAACACTGAATGTACCTGAAACCCGGAGTCAGAAAGTTCCCCTCAATAACAGACACTACATGTAACTCAGAATCAGGGACCTCCCATCTATAACAGACACTAAATGTACCTATATAGCAAAGTCAATGATTCCCCTTGTACACGTTGATTAAACCTCCGATCATCTGTACTTCTTGGTGGTATGTACATTTATATTTTTATAGGTTTAATTTCAACAAGTATTTTATTCAATATAATATGAATTGATAATCTAGCAGCAGAACGGCCTATTTTAGCCCCTCTCCTCTTTTTTGTGATTTTGAGAAGTCGATAAATAAAATTGCTGACCATTTCTTTGTTTTTTATAAACATCCCACTTTACCTCAGAATATCCCCTTGATTCCAAATTTATGAACTCACTCAAAGTCAAAGGATACATTTGAATTTTATTATTACTTGGTCAGAGTATACGACTAATGTTCCCTGTCAAAGTTTATTTTCTACCACGAGCCGCCAAGTTTTATCAGGAACTCTCTGGAGTTACAGTTACATTTAGTGTCTGTTATTGAGGGGAAGTCCCTGTTCTGGAAGTTAGTTTACATTTACTGTCTGTTATTGAGGGGAGTCCCTGAATTTTGCTATACAGGTACATTTAGTGTGTTGTTATTGAGGGGGAGTCCCTGATCTGAGTTACAGTTACATTTAGTGTCTGTTATTGAGGGGAAGTTCTCTGATTTGCTTTACAGGTACATTTAGTGTCTTTTATTGAGGGGGAGTCCCTGATCTGCTATATAGGTACATTAGTGTCTTTTATGAGAGGAAGCCCTGATTTTGCTATACAGTTTCATTTAGTGCTGTTATTGAGGGAAGTCCCTGATTCTGAGTTTAGTTACATTTTAGTGTCTGTTTATTTTGCTTATACAGTTACATTTAGTGTCTGTTATTGAGGGGAGTCCCTGATTTCTGAGTTCAGTTACATTTAGTGTCTGTTATGAGGGGAAATCCTGTTTTGCTATACCAGGTACTTTAGTGTCTGTTATTGAGGGGGAGTCCTGATCTTGCTATATAGGTACATTTAGTGTCTGTTATTGAAGGAAGTCCCTGATTTTGCTATTACAGTTACATTTAGTGTCTGTTATTGAGGGAAGTCCTGATTCTGAGTTAGTTACATTTAGTTGTTCTGTATTTTGCTATACAGTTACATTTAGTGTCTGTTATTGAGGGGGAGTCCCTGATTCTGATTTTACAGTTACATTTAGTGTCTTGTTATTGAGGGGAAATCCTGATTTTGCTATACAGGTACATTTAGTGTCTGTTATTGAGAGAAGTCCCTGATTTTGCTATACAGTTACATATTAGTGTCTGTTATTGA
>CAJDSM010039579.1:8033-25375 GCA_903981925.1 Ostrea lurida
CTTTGGTTGTCTGTCATCATTATCCATTAACACAGAACATGGCGAGATAATGAAGTCACCAGAAGCTGTTTCATCTCCTCCAGCCAAACCATTGCTTGATGAACCCCGATTCACCGCCACCATAAACACTGGATATAACACGCTATACAGTGTTAGCTGTCTCAGTGAAGAACAAGTCTGGGCATGTGGGGATAACGAAATCATGAAGCTCCTCAGCCTCCAGGGTAAACTACTGACATCAATACAAACCGAATCAGGGGACTGGCCACGGGACATAGCGGTGACACGGGGCGGAGATCTGGTTTATACTGACACTAATAACAAAACTGTTAACCTAGTGAGGGATAAACAGATACGTCCCATAGTCACACTCCACGGGTGGGAACCTCTGTATGTCTGCAGTACCGCCTCTGACGATCTCCTGGTTACCATGATCAGTAATGATAGAAAGCAATTCAAAGTTGTCCGTTATTCTGGCTCCACAGAGAGACACACCATTCAGCTTGATGATCAGGCTCGTCCTCTCTATTCATCTGATGGTTTGTTCAGTATCTATAAATACATCAATGAGAACAGGAACCTGGGTATCTGCGTGGCTGACCGGACCAGTGGCGAAGCACTGGTGGAGAATCAGTGAGGTATGCTCCGATTTAGATACACTGGCCATCCCTCTAATACCAAGGAATCATTTGATCCACGCGGCATCACTACAGACAGCCAGGGTCACATCCTGACCGCAGATCGTGCGAATGACCGTATCCACATCCTAGATCAGGACGGACAGTTCCTCCGTTACATCCACAACTTGCGCGTTCCATTAGGTTTATGTGTGGACATCAGAGACAACCTCTTAGTGGCTGAATGGGATACTGGTAAAGTGAAGAGAATCCAATACATGCATCTATAAACAGTGTTAATTACTCATCTCTACACGGTGTTAATTACATATCTAAACACAGCCTCATCTACAGTAGCATGTTAATTACAACCCTGTATGCATTACATCTTTGATGTATAATTAACATGTACTTGTTTGCTGCCTACAATGTAGTATTTATATCTTACTATATCTGTATTATTATATATAGTGAAATATCATTAAATTCAGTATGCTAATTTCACAGTTGTACTAGTTATTTTTTGTTTATATACAATCTTTTGTGGACTAATTTGATTGTGTTATTCATTATCTTGACTTATTCCCTTTGATTCCACACGTGACCTTCGCCAGGTTTTCATTGGACGTCCGACTCGACGTTTGCCCTGCGAGTTCCACTCAAGTGCGTGACGTGTAATAGCCCCTGTCTCCCGAGAGTGTGGCCACTTAATCTCCACTTTCCTCATGCTATTTGCTGGATGATAGGGTCTTGGTCTGTTGTTTGCACAAGGGTTTCGTCATTAATATTGTCTGGCCACCTGATGTTTAGTATGTGTCGCAGACATCTACTAGTATTTGTGAAGGTTTGTAGTTTGTTGGATGTGGTGTTGGTAACTCTCCATGTTTCTGATCATTAGAGGAGTACAGCTGTAGATTCGCAGCTTATTGTGTGTGGACAGTGCCGTTCTTCCTTTTCCAATCCTTGCTTTGATATCTTCATCAGTTCCACCTGTGGTTGAGACAACGCTACCAAGAGATGTAAAGTTGTCTACTTCTAAGTTGTGCTCTTCCAGCACAATTGGTGTATTGCTTTGGTTGTTAAAGGGATAGTGTCGCTCATTTTGTAAAAAAAAAAAATGAGCCCAAATGACGCATGCAAGTGATTTTCAGTTAAAAATAACAATTTTATGCATTTATCTGTATTTTTTCCCAAATCTTGAACGTCTATGATCTTTAAAATACTAGTATGTCCCATTAATTTTTGGCTTCCTGGACAAAAATTCAGTTTACTATATAGAAGAACGTTCCTATTGTAAGTTTTGAGGAACATACAGTCATCTGTAAGTTGCAAAATATCATTCATATACATGTATCTTTATTATATTCAAAAGGAATGGGATGATTTGGGGTGAGAATTTTTTTCCACCAAAATGAGTGATACTATCCCTTCAAGACGCATTGCTTCTGTCTTCTTGATGTAAACCTGTCTGTACTGCTTCGTTCGCTAACCCGTCTGTCTTCAGCTGCATATGTTCGTGTTTCTGGGATATCAGACATATGTAGTCAGCAAAGTCGAAGTCTTCAAAGCACTGGGTAAATGTCCACTGGATTCCTGTTTTATCGTCTGCTATGGTTTCCCCTCATGATCCAGCCCACCACCATTAGGAATATCATTGGTGATAGTAAACAGCCCTGTTTAACTCCTGTATGCACCTCAACTGCTTCCGTAAGCTTCCCAATGTGGATGATTTGGCATGAGGCGTTGTCATATAGTTGGTGTATTAGGTTAATGAGGGTTGCTGGAATTCCATAATGTTGAAGTGGGTTCCAGATGACAACACTGTCAAACACGGTACGCCTTTTGAAAGTCAATGAAGTTAAGATACAGTGTTGACTGCCACTCTAATAACCGTTCAATCATTATGCGGAGTGTAGCAATCTGCAGGATTTCCCACCTTCTAAAGCCAATATGTTCTGGGTGTAGTCTTTCATCTATGGTCACTTTGAATCTTTCTAGGACTATTTTTGTAAGAATCTTACATGGAACGGACAGAGGCATGATGCCGCGCCAGTTTTTACACTGTCCGATATCTCCTTTTTCGGAAGTTTCACCAGACGTCCTTCTTCCAGTCTGTTGGTATTTCCCCCTCAATTCATATCTTCTGCAGGCGGGGTAGTATCATATACATATATGTTGAAGTCTTTTAATATCTGCCTTTAGGGCTTCTGGGGGATTCCATCTGACCCAGCTGATTTTCCGTTCTGTTGTTTCTTCAGAACCATGATGGTCTCTGCTGTTGTAGAAGGGCCTTTGATCGCCTTTAACTCAGGTGGGTATGTTTGGTGTTGAATCAGGTGGTGATAGATTCGTGTTGCCCTACACTCGATTTTGTATATGTTTTTTTTTTTTGGATTATGATTACGATTTACACGATGTTACCTTCGCCATTTTATATTCAATAGTTCCATGAAGTGGTCGACCCATCGCTTTCTCTGCTGTTCTTCCTTTGTGATGAAATTTCCTTCTTTGTCTTTTACTGGCTTGTTTGTATCGCTCTTTCCATCCAGGGTTCTAGTGACTCTGTACAACATACTGAGATATCTTTCCATCCAGGTTCTAGTGACTCTGTACAACATACTGAGATATCTTCCATCCAGGTTCTAGTGACTCTGTACAACATACTGAGATATCTTTTCCATCCAGGTTCTAGTGACTCTGTACAACATACTGAGATATCTTTCCATCCAGATTCTAGGGACTCTGTACAACATACTGAGATCTCTTTCCATCCAGGGTTCTATGACTCTGTACAACATACTGAGATCTTTTCCATCCAGAGTTCTAGTGACTCTGTACAACATACTGAGATCTCTTTCCATCCAGGGTTCTAGTGACTCTGTACAACATACTGAGATCTCTTTCCATCCAGGGTTCTAGTGACTCTGTACAACATACTGAGATCTCTTTCCATCCAGGGTTCTATGACTTCTGTACAACATACTGAGATCTCTTTCCATCCAGGGTTCTAGTGACTCTGTACAACATACTAGATCTCTTTCCATCCAGTTCTAGTGACTTCTGTACAACATACTGAGATCTCTTTCCATCCAGGGTTCTAGTGACTCTGTACAACATACTGAGATCTCTTTCCATCCAGGTTCTAGTGACTCTGTACAACATACTGAGATCTCTTTCCATCCAGGTTCTAGTGACTCTGTACAACATACTGAGATCTCTTTCCATCCAGGTTCTAGTGACTCTGTACAACTACTAGATTCTCTTTCCATCCAGGGTTCTATGACTCTGTACAACATACTGAGATCTCTTTTATCTGCTGGTTCTTCAGCTTCAGTAGCAAGTGCATCATAGTAAGATCTCTTATCCATCCTAGCACTTTCTTTACTTCATTATTTAGTATGTATATGTAAAGGCAAAAGTAAACGAACAGTGATCAATCTCATAAGTCCTAAATAGAATACAAAAAACAAAGTTGGGCAATCACGGACCCCTGGACACACCAGATGTGGATCAGTGCCTAGGAGGAGTAAGCATTCCCTGTTGACCGGTCACACCCGCCGTGAGCCCATAGTCTTGATCAGGTAAACGGAACAGTCCGTAGTCAAATCAGTGTGTGAAAAACGGCTTAACAATGGTTATGAAACACATCAGACAGCATTTGACTCAATGATAGGTCATATTGGTAAACTAAATTGTTATACGACCATAGAATTTACGAAATGCTGCCTTTAAACGTGACTGTTGAAACCCCTGCAACAACAACTTGTCTGTAAGTAGCTTGCCTCGATTCAAAAACTGATTATACGCAGAACAAGCTCTTGCGTATCGCAATAGTTGAGAGACATACACACCATATGCAGGTGATGATAAATATGCTACACAAATATGGGAATTTGACGATGGAGAAGCTGAAATCGTCCCGTTTGTCATAAAGTTGAGTAGTGTTGCCGTTAATGTCAATGTTCAAAAAATATCCAAGTACGAAGCAGACATGGAAGACTCTGTGGTGTCCTTTATTTCTAGTTCGTTGGGATATATTGAATCGACATATGAATGGAAATTATATATTATTGATAGATAAAACATCGTCAATATATCGAAATGTTGAAATTGAAGACCACCGCTAGAGATTTCTATGGTATATCTGTCTTTCAATCTTTGTTTCCTATGTTCGTCTTCACAATTGTTGATTTGTTGTTTAAGTTTCCTTTCCTCTACTATGTTCCACGTGCTGTTAGAAATATAAAATGGCAAAGTAAACAATGGTTAAACTAATTATTCATAGTCCCCAAAACATATATACAAAATCGATGTAAGGGCCAACACGGACCTCCGACAAAGCAGGATCAGTGCCATGGAGGAATAAGCATCCTGCTGACCGTCACACCCGCCTGAACCCGTAGCCGAAACCAAAGTAAACGGGTTACCTCTCGTCAAATCTAGTACGAAAAATGACAGTCTACAAAGGGTATGAAACAAATCAGTCAGCAATGACTTAGTGATAATTTGTATCGCAAACAAGTCATTAAAGCGACCGTACATTTGCGAAATGATAACTGTAAACGAGATTAGTTCATCATTCTAAATAAATTTTAGTCTTGTTTCTTTTTTTTTCCTAGGGTCTCTGCACATCTCTCTCTCTCTCTCTCTCGTCTCTCCCTCCCCATCTCCTCTTTCATCTCTCTCCCTCTCTCCTCTCCTCTCTCCCTCTCGTCTCTCTCGTCTCCTCTCGTCTCTGTGTGTGCTCTCTCCATTCAGTTTCTTTGATGGATTCCAATGTTCTTCAAGAGGAGTTTCTGGGCAGACATTGATGAGAGCTTCGAATTTGTTTTCCAGAGTGATGGCAAACCTATTTCTGGTGTCTTTTTCTTTAAATCTCTGCGTGTTGAATTTAATGTGTGGTCTGTCACATGCATCTTTGAAGGCTTTTAGCTTTACCTTGATGGTGCAGAGCGCTAGATAGTGATCTGAACCTATGCTTGCTCCTCTTTTTGATCTTGTGTCAAGGACGCTGCATCTCCATTTCCTAGAGATGGTGATGAAATCTATTTGGTTCTTGGGTTTTCCCAACAGCAGAGACCCAATTCTCTTTGTGGATATTTTGGTGTTGGTAAACACTACCCCTATTATCAGATCATTGAATGCATATAACCCTGGAAACAGTTTTCCAATTTCATTCATGACAACAAGTCCCTGTGTACCCATAATGAGATCTTTCCCAGAGTTGTCTGTCCCTATCTTGGCATCAAGATTTTGATGTCACGTCTGGGTGTCTTGTGCCTGAAGTTTTGTTCCCCTTTCGTCTAGACTTCTGCTTCAACTATGTTTGTTGGTGCATAGCACTAAATTACAGTTACTTTCTTTCCTTGGATTGGTATCTTGCTGTCATTATCCTTGGTGAGAGGGGTTCCCATTCTCTCAGTGCACTGGCTGTTGGTGGGGACATCATGATTGCAACTCCTCCCGTGTGGTCGGGATTGTCATCTGCATATCAAGAGTAGATGACTCTCAGTGTGGACATGCAATTCCCATTCCATTGCTTTCTTAAATTCCAAGAGGATCTCCTCATCTCTTTGGTTACATGTTGAAGTAGCCTCGTTAGGTATCGAGTAAATTCGTTTTTTGTTTTTTTTTTCACAATATTAAATACGAGTTAAGCATTCAGTCTTGAATTATTACTAAACACAAACAGTTGATAGAAATTGATAAAATGCCATATGAAATTTTTCTAAAGGTAAAATATGCTCGAGTTTTGAAAATCTTCAAAGGCCTAGTCTGGGGTCCTCTACACGTCTTTTAAAAATAGAATGGCGGAGGTGAGGACCAAACTAATGAAAACTGTGAGTTTAGTCTATTCAAATCATTATAATTTAACCAAACTGGGGCCACAGAATGCACCAATCATTAATTGTGAAGATTTGCGTAAGATCCGAGCACGCGGAGAAAATACGACAGGCACAAAAATGTTCAAAGAATGAATGTCTTTAACATTCTGGATTCCTCATGTTTCATTTTGACATGTAATTATCGTTTCTGCATCTGGATTAATCACCAATCAGCAGGACTAGTAAATTATAGAATCTAGTATAGTGAAAAACTAGGTGTCATATTATGGGTCACATTATTTAAAGGGACATGGACACGTTTTGAGCTAAATTTTATATTTGCATTTTTGATGTTTAATATGCTTAATCAAGTTATTTCTAGTGGTCAGCAAAAATTTGAAAGTCAGTTGCTGAGTTACAAGTAAGATACAGCGCTCACAAATTTTCGCTATGTAAACAAGGCTCGAGTCTTGTTTATGTTTACAAAAAGATTGTTTCGTAAAACAAACATCATGTTTTTGTGTATACAATGAAATTTTAATTTTAAAAAATCTGCTTTAAATGGAGCAGATGCTTCCTTTACATACCTAAAGACAGGATGTTTATATTACTTCCTTAACGTAGTTAACGGCAGAACGTGTCATGGGACATCAAGCAATGGACAACAGATCACCGGAAATTCGTTCGAGTTTTGACCATTGAGAACAAAAGAACCCGAACTCATTGTATCGATGGAGTGATGGACAATAGTTCCATCCTAATAATTGCTTAAAATGTATTTCTCAAAATTTATTATGCTCGTATTTTAAACTAGTAAAACTGATACATGTTTGCTATTTAGTTTCAATGACCAAATTGTATCTATTTAATGGACGTACATTATCAGGTTTTATATTTTATGAGAAATATATAGGTCACGAAAAATAACGCATGTGCGGATTATATTTATTGTAATGCGACGGCATCACCATCATCTCGAAATTAGTCTCTTGGTATTGACATTTAATATACTATGCGGTTGATCTGTTATTATAAGCAGCTCTGATATGATATCGACTTAGTGTAGATTTTTAAAATTTTTGTTGCATGCTTCTTTAAAAATAATTTTTCGGAAATGAATTGTTTGTCAATGTTGAAGACCCTAGAGCTGCTGCCATGATGAACAATGGGAATAAATGCGATATTTATTGACTAAGCGGATCTAGTTGTTAATTGTGATTTTTTTTCACACACACATTCACTCAAAATCCCATTTATTTCCAATTAAACCTACGTCATATCTTTCAATTGGACCCTTGGCATCATCCAATTGTATTATCATACATGTATGTCACTTATAGATTTTATCAAATCTAAATATATTTCTTGTGTATCAAGTGTTTATCTTGCAAACTACATTTTCCATTTTAAGGCAAAACTTTAGTAAAACAAAAAACAAAAACCAAAATGTTTGTGAAACACAAAATAATGTTCAAAGTAGATCAAAATAAAGGACACAAAGTTAAAACCTGGTCTTCTCACAAGAAATGCAATATCTCTCAGGATTTGATTCAAATCATTTGAAGGATATGGCTTAATATACATGTACTTTTCTCGAAGTAGATCGAAGGTCAGTGCAAAGGTCATTATGTCAAAGATTTGATACTAATAAAATGGGCTTGCCACAAGGAATGCACATACAAAATATGAAAGTCTATTTATCATGGTGTAAAAGATATGACCAAGGTTGAAGCTTCTAGTCACAGACAGACCAAAAACTATATGCCCTCGAATCTTCGATTCCGGAGGCAAAAATGGTTCTGCGGGCTAACGTTGTGAATCTCTGTGTAGTTGCTTTTGACTTTTCTCATATATTTGAATTTCCAAACTTATGTTGATTACCACTAATTAAAACAACATATATCATTGTTGTATTAAGGCAATATAACATCATTGTCAATATGGGTTTTTTTTCAATAGAGAGTACGTCTTCAAATCATCAAAAGTGTGCGTTACATATTATATCATTTTTTTAATTTTACAAAATCAAAGCAAAAGGTTGGCATAGCCTTTAACAATAATGTTCACAAGAATCATTTCCCTGCTTATAAATATACTACAGGATATACTTAAGGCATACATATAAATAATACAGGTCATGGCCATTCCCATAATGGCCCAAAAGTTGCTATAGACAAATGGCAAATACATGTTGCTATAGACAGGTGACATATGCAACTGGCAGATACAAGTGACTAGGCCAATGGCGATAAACAGGCGTACATCTGACAAGTGGCAAATGCCGTTCGTACATAGGGGTTAGATATTGAACACCAGAGAGGTGTAAAGGATATGTGTATGTAAAGCCAAAGATAACGAACAGGGATCAATCTCGTAAGTCCTAAATAGAATACAAAAACAAGGGTTGGGCAAACACGGACCCCTGGACACACCAGAGGTGGGATCAGGTGCCTAAGAGAAGTAAGCATCCCCTGTTGACCGGGCACACCCGCCGTGAGCCCATAGTCTTGATAAGGTAAACGGAATTATCCGTAGTCAAAACAGTTTGTGAAAAACGGCTATATATTGCTATTTGTTGTATCGCCGTATTTTGTTAAACACCAAATACATGTAGGTGTAAATGGTATATGTATATTTTGCGACTAGTTGCACCTCTTGCAGTTAGAATATTTAGATGGACGCCAGATAGACGAAATCAGTAAGAGTCATATCATTGTGCATTAATACTTGGATAAACCGGGCACGAGCCTAGACGCTCTGCATACACCCGGCACGTTACAAGATTTGGTGGCAGCGTCGGGATTTTATTGGACATGATGAGTGACAAACGTTCGTCAGTATTCTCGTGAAGCTGATGTCAGGAGAACACCATTTGAGACAAGCAGAGAAGGAAGGGACACCAAGGTAGCATCAAGCCAGCTACATACGATGGGTCAAGTTCGTGGCTAGACTACAAATGTCATTTTGAGGCTGTGCGAGTGTCAACGGCTGGAACGAAGAGACCAAGGGGTTGTTTTTAGCATTATCATTGCGAGGTCAAGGTCAGTCGGTACTAGGTGATTTGCCTACTGACAGAGGACAACACTACCAGACGCTTGTAAGGTCCTTACAAGAGAGATTTTCACCTCCCAACCAAACTGACCTATACAAAGTGCAGCTTAAGGAGAGAAGACAAAGACCATTGGAAAGCCTCTCGTAATTAGGCCAGGCCATAAGACGGTTGACTAACTTGGCCTATCCAACTGCACCAGGGGAAGTGCGCAAAACTTTGGCTAAAGATCAATTTATTGATTCGTTGATCGATTCAGACATACGCATTCGAATTAAGCAGTCCAGACCTGCGAATTTGAACGAAGCCATCAGTCTTGCAGTGGAACTTGAGGCTTATAATCGAGTTGAAAAGCGCGACAAGGAGTTTAGAGGGCATTTGCGAACAGCCGCTGTAGAAGATCAACAATTGGTATAAGTAATGACCATCGACTGGAATCATGGATGAAGTCAGTGGAGGAAGGCATGAAATGATAACGGAGGAGTTGAAAGAACTGAAAACATCCAGCCAGAGGATGACTAATGACAGATGGTATAAAGACAAGAGAGGAAGAAGTGACAGACAAAACAAGAAGTGCTTTGAATGTAAGAAGCCAGGACACATCAAAAGATACTGTCCTTTGTTGAACAAGAAGCATGGCGAAGATAGACCATCTGGAAAAAGCAATGCGCACAACTTAAATAATGATCAGAATTCTGCTGCAAGACCGAATGTGTCGGTTCGGCTTGGATCATCAATAGAGAAATGTGGGTTATATGTGGATGTAAAGATCCAAGGAGAAACAGCAAGATTTCTGGTAGACACAGGAGCTACAGTTACTCTGGTGTCAGAGAGTTTATATACAATCTTTGAGACCTAACCTGCATACGGTAACTCAGACTATAATGACAACCAACAGTACGGCATTATCTGTTCACGGAAAGACAGAGTATACTAGTACTATATTTTATGGATTCCAGAAATTAACGTTGAATATATTTTTGTTAATATCTGCTTTGCTAAATAACATTTTATTAAATAACAGTATTATACTTATTTCTAGTCAAGGGTCCATTTGCACAAAGGTTACTTAACTTTATCATTCAATAGCATCTAAAAATATTAGTACCAACTAGACATTAATTGTCAGTCAAACTTGACTTTTGTGCAACTGGATCCAGATAGGTAACATGCATTTTTGTGTTCATGCAATTCTATATAACTAAATGCATGTTATCTATATTGACCTAGCTTGCTATACTAAAAATGTATCCAGTATCACCAAGGCAACCAAGCTTATAGGTAATTTAACAAAGTTACCTTCATACTGCTATAGCATAATCATTATTACCAGTGGCAGATTTTAGAGAGGGAGGGTGCATTCAGTAGCACGCCCCCTTCTTCAATTTAATCTTTTTTCGATTCTCGAAGAAAATAAAACGACATGAATCTGTTGATTTATTGTTACTTTTTATTGAGAGGAATTTGTGGGTTTTTCTCTCCCAAACTTTATGTTCATTTTTTTTATCAATTTAAAAGACAAAATAATATTAAATATGTAAAATCAAGGAGCTTCCAGAGGCTTCACTTCCACCAGGGCTTTTGTCTTAACACCACTGGGAGCCTCTAAGACAGACCTACATAGATCTGCCTGCCTCACAATAAAAGGCGACACCCCTCTCCAACTTCAAATTCCTGAATCCACCCATCAAAAATTTTCGAAATTTAGTGAACATGTTAAATTCAGTTTGTAATGATAAATACTTGTTATAACTCTAAGTAATTCAGCGTAACTTCAAACAAATAAAGGCACCCACCATATTAAGTAGAACGGATTCGCTGTCTACGAGAACATAATTTAGAATATCCTCCAGACATGTATTGCATACAATTTTTTTCGATTGTATACTAATGAGAAAATATCCAAAATGAATTATCCTGACAATTAGTATTGAGTGAAGATTATATTGATTTATTCGTCTAAGTCTCTTTAAAATATCTTTTTCTGGAAAAATTGTTATTCTGATTTTAGGTGATGGTTTAGAAGCAGATATGCTGCATCTCATTGAGAACCTTCCATTATGGGGCACAAAGTTCCAAGTACCCAGCTTACCTCAGCTGAGTACACTTTCTTGTGACTAGACAAACCATTGAGGCATGAGAAGTGATTTTCAACATCGCATTTTGTTTAGACTAGTCCATTTACCTACTAGATTTTGACATACGGGTTAATCCTCCGCGTTTACTTCTTATATTGGCAGACTGAAGGCTCACGGCGGGTGTGACGTCAGCTGGTGTGCTTATCCCTCCATGCGACACCTAATCCTTACCTTCGATTTTATGTCGTGAGCCGATGTTGCCCATACACTCTCGATTTTTTGTATATGTTTTTTGGATTATGATTACGTTTGGACACAAATGTTAATACTCAGCCTATTTTGTATCAATTAGGAATACACAGCCCAAATTGAATATCTGTCTATGTCTTGTCTCGCAAATCTCAACACATATTACGACTTGTGATAATTCAGTGTATGACGTTCATTTAAGTTTCCATATTTTCAATTTTCCCCAGTTTTTTAGTGGACAAAGATTGATGAGATAATTTGTATAAAATAAATAACTATTTCAAGTTTTTTGATCATATTGTTATATTCATCTTGCTCACACAATAAGATCAATGTTGATAGTCAGAAATTTCAGTTGCTGTATGAATAACAGTATCTAGTCCTTTGAAGGTATTATTCAACAAATTTCAATTCTTGTTTAATTGTTGATTTGATAATCTTAGCGATAAAATGTACAACGAGACACATCATGCCTGATACTAATCGTTGTGGACAAATATTTCATGTATTGTGAAAGCATTATCTTCTAAGAATATAGTTGTTTTATTTAGTTTGCAAGCTCCATATGTAATTTAAACTGACTCTTCTTGCTTATGCATTCCTTTATTGAAATCATAATTTTGGCTGAAAATTGAAAGTGTTATGATTCAATATCTATTCCTTCACAAGTTATTTTGAAAGTATATCGTATTATGTGCAATTAGAACATCATATATTATACCTGGTTTCAACAGTGTCCAATACACCAGTGATCAAGACAATATGCCAGCATGAGAGGTTGATCCCAGATGAGTTTTAAAAGTCATAAATCCCTAGCCCCATTTGGTGCATACACAAGTGATAGTTCTTTGTCTGTATTTAATAGACATTTGAAGTTTCTGTAAGATGACACTAAACGTTAGTTCATTCATATTTATGTTATCTACATGTGGCATCCGATGTGGTTTGCAGAGGAAAACTTTCAGTAATGGCGTTTCTTAGATTACTTGCACCTATGAGAATTTATGATCCTGTAGAGTAAGGTGTTCAACTTCATAGTCATGGGAAATTGTGTCCATGTGTACTTCAAACTTTTGTACTTTCCCATCCACATTCCGCACTTGAAACTGAGAGCACATTCTCACGATATAATAGCCATTCAAATGAGATTCAGAAGAACAGAGCATATCTGTATTAACAAACAGCATGCCATATAGCATTAAATCATCCGAACTATAGCGTTTGCTAGTTCTAATACGCCAAATTGAATATATCACTCAGTATTACAGGGGTATGATAAGAAATCTTTAAAAGAAGAAAGGGAGTGGGTGGGTTGAAAACAAAGTTACTCTTCCACCTAAAAAAAGGCGAGGGTGTAAAAAATCCCAACTATAACCCCCATCCCTATACAAGGGGGTGCCCCCTGTTATATTTGCGTCATTCATTGTATATCCAAAGTGGATAACAACAATAAACTTAAATTTCATTTCAACAAGAATCAATAACTTACAATAATACATATATTAAAGATGTGTGTTTGAATGGATAGCTATATAGATTGTCTTCGTGAGATAGGTAATCAGGGGATGTGCGATAAGTTGCATAGTTTATGATTTACAAAACAAAATTAGACATAATAACTATTTTTACAGAAGTTGGCTCTCGTAAGAAATGTAGGAACAAAATGATAATTTAAGACTTGTTCAGTGTCAACAAGGACTTTTTCATAGGAAGCAACAACTATACCTTTCTTTCTTCATGTTAAGCGGTAACACTGAGCAAAGAATCATTGTACAAAAAGGTATGATTTCCAAAAAAAATGTTTTGATTCAAGTCATGTATCTGGTTAATAAAGTGATCAATTTTGAATTTAATTTGAATTATTGGGAACTTTTTAAAATAACTCCTAGGCAATGCAAGTTCATTTCTACGCACCCAAAACATATAGAATGTGTTATGTGACTGCACAAATTCGATTAACTAATACGAGAAATAGTACTATAAAAGGATTGACAATAGATACTTTGTATATCCCCCCCCGAGAAACGTCTAGATAATAGATTCCTACATCAGCCCACTCTTCCCGTGCACCCCCCCTCGCCATCCCCCCACCCTACCGACCAGCCTCCCCCCGACCCCCCATCCCCCCTCGACCCCCGCCTCCCCCTCACGCCCCCTCCGTTCATAGTGTCTTTTTTTATCCAAATGACCATACTGCAAATTGGTTGAGTGTAGTTGTTAGTTATTAACTCGTAGAAAAGAATACAACCTATTAACCTCGAGTTATATTACGCCTGAAATTGATATATGAAATATATTTTAAATATGTCGCCCCAAGTCGGTGGGTACATTGGGTAACCTGATTGGTGGAGTTGAACTGCTTCTCGGATTTTGATTTTAAAAAATATAAGAACTATGATTTGAATTTTTCAGATGTAAAATTTATATAGTCTACATGTGCAACAAAATGATAGATGTGTACATGAGTCTAGCTTTAGATAAGTTCTACAAAGTAATCGCTCTTTACTGATTCTCGATATTGTTTTTTATAACAGGGAAAAAAGTTCTCAATGTTAAACATGTTAAACTAGTGTAAAATATCCAACTAAGAGAGCCCATGGGGCCACATTCGCAAATTAAGTGTAACTTGGCCCTACCATATCTCAGCAGTTTTTTTATTTTTCGTCCTTTTATTGTTTTAGCTCATACAAGGTAAATTTAAATTTTTCTAGACCATATTGTTCTTGAGAAGGAGATACTTTTTACAATGGACTTTCACTCTGTTTTTAGCTCACCTGAAGAAGGTTCAAGTGAGCTTTCTTATCCGACCTGTTGTCCGTACGTCTGTCCGCTCTCTGTCTGTCTGTCTGTCCGTCGTCTGGTCCGTTTAATCTTTCATTTTCGACTTCTTCTCAAGAACCACTGGCCAAATTCAACCAAACTGGTACAAATCGATCCTTGGTGTGAAGGGGATCAGAGTATTGTTCAAATGAAGACCATGCGCCCCTTCAAGGGCGAGATAATCGCGGAATATGGGCAAAAATAGTGGTGTCATTTAAAAATCCGTTCTATCTCAACAGACCAACTTGGGCCAAGAAAGCTGAAATTTATATGATGGAAGCTTCCTGATTAAGAGGAGATTAAGTTTGTTCATCATGACGACTCCCCGGGGTAGCCATGGGCCCAATAGGGGAGTACAAAGTTTTGGCATAATGATTACTATAGGAAATATTTTAAAATCGCCTCTTCTCAAGAACCAATGGACCAGGAGCCTGAATTTTATATGAGATCTTCCTGATATGAGGAGAGTCAAGGGGATATGTTATGGTTCAAATCATGACCCCCGGGGTACGAATGGGCAGTCACAAATAAGCGTCGGATCAAAGTTTCTAATCTCTATGATCATATGACGGACAGACATATATCTTTATAACAAGTTTCGGTGATTGCTTCTCCATAGAACCAAAACTTTGGGAAAAGCCTACAAGGGAAACAAGCCTGAAATTTACAGATAACTTGTGATAGATGCTTGGTATTCTTCGAATCTATGATCTGTATGTTGGTATGGGGATTCAAGTTGGTTTTCAAAATCCTCAGGACACCCCCAGGTGGCAGGCAATACATAAGCTTTTGAGGGCCTACTCTAATAAGTGGGAAGCCTGGATCCAAACAACGCCTTTTGTATGTGCGAGTTGTTAGTAGCATTCAAATTGTATCAAGGTGACACATATCTTTTAAAATCTTCTTCTCAACGAACCCAATGAGCCAGAAAAGCTGCGAAATTTATATGGAAGCTTCTGATATCCCAAGAAAAGACGGACGTATATTTGGCAGAAAGGAAATGTTGTGACTGTTTCGAAGACATCTAATGACATCCATAGACTTCCACACGGTCACCCGAGGGTACGGATGGGGCCACCACCATGGGGATCAATAGAGATTTTTACCTATTATGGAGTGTAGAATGAAATGGTGGAATCTTGCACGAAATCATGTCTGTACCTTAAAAATCTTTTCTTCTCAGAAACCGACACTGGACAGCGAACACAGCTTGAAATTTATATGGAAGCTTCCTGATATATGAGGAGATCATGGTCAGTTCTCCAAGGAAACGTATTTTGTGTCCGAGAAGAGAAAGTGTGACCGAATCATTGTACCCCGGGGTACGATGGGGCCCACAATAGGGAGATTTTCTGAATAAGTCTTTATTCATACGATTATCATATATTATGGTATATCAAGGATCAACTCTCTTAACAAATCTTCTTCTCAGAAACCACTGGCCAGGGAAAGCTGAAATATTTATACTGAAAGCCTCTGAAACTGCGATATTATGTCGACAATGAGTGGATGTGACCGATCAATTGTTTGTTCAATCATGACCGACCCCGGGGCTTGACTGAACTGGGTGTCCAGACACCAGATAGGGGATTCAAAGTTTCTACACTATTGATTTTTCATAAGGTCAGTTCACACAGTGTAAGAGACAATCATTGAATGCGGTTTAAAAGTGTGACTCAAAAATCTTTTTCTTCTTTCTAAGAACCAGACTTTTGATCATGAATAATTTTCAAAGGTCAACCCTGAAATTTAAATGATGTGTGACCCTTGACCTGTGACCTTGACTCCACTATGTCAAGGTCAACTATGGAGAGAAAAGTGTGATTTGACTTTTGATTTAAATCACTTGGTCAATACCTGAAACCTTGTAAGATATGTGACCTTGACCTGTGCTTGACCCATTCAGGGTCAAACCTGACTGCAACCTTGTGTGATAGAAGTGTTTAAGTTCTGGAATCTGGGGTTATCCTTGGTTTAACCAGATAAAGGTCATTTTGACCCCTCCCCTCCCCCCAACTTCTTCCCCACCCCCCCCCTTGTTTGGTAACCAGATTGAAAATGAAATTCTGAAACCTTATTGCACATCTATAGGACATTGCTTCTCACCTCCTAGAATATTGTGACATGTCGAGAAATTGCTCGATGAAGTTCCAGTGAAACAAGCTTTATGATAGAGAACCGTCGTTTATGGCCCCTATTTGACCCTGGGCCAATTTGAAAATTTCCGAAAACCTTATTGCGCATCTATAGAAACATTCTTTTTCAGATCCCAAAGCATGAATGTGACCCGCTTAAGAAATTGTTGGTTGGAGTTCAAGTGGACAAGCTTTATCTGCATGGAAAACGTCGTTTTTCGACCCCTGTTGACCCTGGGGCCCATAAATTTTGACAATTCTGAAACTTTTATTGGGTATGTAATGGCTATTGCCTCTCAGCTTCCATGAGTGTCTTGTGATCATTTAGAAATTGTAGATGGGTATGTTAGAAAGCATCGTACTTCGACCCCCTAGTTGACACCTGGGGCCAAATTTGGAACATTCCGAAACCTTACTGCGCATCTGCAGGAACATTCCCTTTTCAGCTCCTAGAATATTCTGTGACTCCTTGAAAAATTGCAGAAGGAGTTAAGTGACAAGCTTTTTGATACTTTAGGCATTTATTTGACCTCCTGGGGCCAATTTAGAAAATTCCAAAACCTTAATTT
>CAJDSM010039580.1:11930-38681 GCA_903981925.1 Ostrea lurida
CACTCACACACACTATCACGTATTGCTGGTCCTTCAGTAGCACCACAGTGAACACGTTCTAGGCTGAGCACTGCATCATGGACCACTACAGCATATATGGAGACCCCAATCGAGAGCAACACAAGGTCAAAAAAAACCACGTCCCCATAGTACATAAAATCATACAGGAGACCTAGAATAGCAGAACCTAAAATAACGTGGCAACACACACACCTACTCTATAATCAACTTAAATCCCGAGCAAACTCGAAGCCTGACAAACATGAACTGTCGTATGCCGATGGTGCACCATAGAACAGAATCCTCTAACATTTCCACATTTAAGACACATCAATGCAAGTAGTTGACATGCCAATAATAAGCTAACCGACTGAAAGCTAAATTACCATCAGTGGTCGAATACGAGAAGACAGTCTCAACACCCCCTAAGGAGCCCCACTCCATGTTATAGGAGCGAAGTAGCTGCTGAAGAAGACGCGGGACCAGAGAATTCTCAGTGACTCCCCTAGAGACACGACTCAAAAACGCCCACAAGAAATATAGCACCCACACGTCCACCTAGAGCCAGAACATCAAGATCAACGAAAGTAAAAAAAACCTAACACAATACAAACCACGATTAAATGCTAACCGCCCACTCACGCCACGATTCCACCACAAACATAATACCCTGAGTATAGAAGAAAATTGTACCTGATGAAAGCCCCAATATAGCCTAGGCATCACACTACAACAAGCGAAACACGTCCTAGATCACCGAAACGAGGTTCACATCTGAAAAAAACCAGTACAAACAAAACAATTACCCTGGAGAGAAACCCAAAGACAGAGTCCCATACCCAACGAGACCATGAGCACTCCTGACTACTTTATTAATTTTCACAAATGCAAATATGCATACATACCGTCAATTTTATATTACACATCACGCTAATGCCACACCTCCAATACGCAATAATAAAAGAGCACATTACACCATGCGCGAATCTTCATGATCTAAACCACATTGACGTTTCCTTCAGTTATCAACGTAATATACCTATGCTCACTATACCTGTCCTCCAAATCTAGAGAATATATCTCTACACTACCACCACGAGGAGAGAGCAAGGCGCATTTGACCATCAAACGCATTTGACACGGTAATACTAGGAAACTTTACCAACGTTCACAGAAAAAAAAAAAAACAAGCAAGAGCTGAGCCAAGCTTCACTTTCATGATAAGACACCGAATGCCTTAATACTACACCTGTATATAACACGCTCGACAATCATATGAGTGGTGCTCGATAATGGCACCTACACTTCACTAATGCAATGTCGCACAAACAAAATTTCAATTTTCCACCACTCAAACGGCCTATTGAAAGGGAAAATGATCGAGATTGGGATTTCTCGCCATTTTCTAAAGTATCGGATAGGAATATAAACAATTAAATTACCTATCAGCTATTTTCTTTACGGACACGAACTAATTCAACTCTAATTCAAGTAACTGAATCGAAGATGGAATCACTAATTAAAATTAGACCTATCCCACAAGAATCACATCAACACCAGGGCAATAAGTTATGACCTGATTGTATGACTTAAAACGACAATAGCCTAATATTAACATATCTGATTCGTAGAGATTAGTATGTATTCCATAAATAATACTTTTATACCGAAGTAGAACATGAGATTCACTCGGCTACGAAGGCGTGAAAGGACTGGTGGACAAACAATGACAATAATACCACACTTGATGCCCTATATTATAGACTCAAATAAGAACTCCATACCGACCTCATCGAATCATCACGATAGAGACAAAATGCAAATTAGAGACTAGAGATAGCCTACAAAAATATTATAACAACAGCCATGCAATAGGGAAACTAAAAAAAAAACCCTCTTCAGAACATGGTTGCAGCCTTCACCACACCTATTATTAGGCTACAATAACAACACACTCCCGACAAAACCTAGCAGGAAACACTCAAGAGCCTTCACATTCGCTCAATCATCCCCGCTAGATAAATAAAGAATACCTTCACAAAAAATATACCCTGATATTACACAACCAATGACGTTACACGCTCAATATTTTTAGAGCTCCATCCACCAAGTTAAATCACTGCTACTTGATACCTAATAATCAGATATATACCATCTCACAATTAGATGTCTTACACATTTGATTTAAATAGGGATTACTATAGCAGAGCGTGGTCTATCATAGTCTCACTATTTTATCACTACATACCTATTCAATTTCTGCTATACCCATATTAACTCTATAGGAGCGAGTCTATAAGACACGCGGTGAGATTATTGCCCACACACGACTTCACTAACATAAATTGATCCACACTTATCTGTGAACATTATCAACGCCACACAAAACCCCCACACAAAAAATATTATCAAAAACCGCATAATTTCTTTAAAACAATGAGAAAAATCCTGCACATCGCGCGATAGAAACGCGTAACATTTCCTGATAAAAAAAATAACATAATATGATGCTTTATATCTTAAGAAAATCGCCGAGCACGTAAAAAATTATATGTAACACAGAGAGCAGCAATGGTTGCAACATGAGAACCACATATATAGATCATTCTCATTCCCCTCCTTGCCTCCACATGTCCCCTACCACCCATAACCTTCGAATTTATCTGATTCACCCGTAAATTTGCCATACAAAGATATAGTTGATCACCTAACACAAAATCTATATCATCAAACTGGTATGAGCATCTTAAGATGGAATACTTTGAGAGCACGACATTGCCATATCTTCAATTTGTTTTGAGAGATTTCGAGGCTGAATGTGCTTAGCGAGAATCCTTAAAGCTCCATTTTTTTCTAGTAGACTATACCACCGACTGCAATTCGATCATACGGAAATTGATGATAGGAATATTCTTTCCTTACATTATCTCATCAATAATCAACACATACAATCGAATATCACTAGAATATAATATATAAGTTGAATTATAAACCATAAGCGGAAAAGTACGCCCACGGTTGTTTTAATATGTCGTTTCAATAAAAGACACATATTATTTATTTATTCAATTTATAGACACATTGCCCCTAACCGATTTAAGGCACCGTATATGTAAATATAATAAGGTCATTTGGTATTATCACAACGTACTAAATTGACTGAAATAGAATAACGCACCTCAACTATACAGCACTTCAACATACAATCAACCAATCATACCCACCTTCATTGACTGAGGATTTTATATAATTGAGTACAGTGAGACACAGACTCCCATATAATATTAAATACACAACACCTTATGATATCCAACTGCACTAAATAAGTAGACACGAATTACTATACGCAGTATACACCTATGCCTCATCAAATAATGCCGCGGCGACAAGCATGCCTCACAAATTTTTATAATACATCAACTCAAGAATTATAGAGGGTTAGATCAGGAAGATGGAGATTCGTAATAAACATATCAAGTGTATAAACAGAACATAATAACAAAAAATCCAAGAGCATACTAAAAATACGGAGTACATCATAATCCCACGAATACAGAAAATTGTAGAGATATGGGCCTAATAACGGGTAAAAAAGATTCCTAACAATAAACACGACAAAGAGGAAAGGAAAGTATAATGTAACTATTCACGTGTTATATATGTCTCCTACACACTCACAACACCAACACCAAAAATGGAGATAACAACAGACATATCTAATACACTGCCCACTAAGATCCTCGACTTATAGACACCGGCATAATAAAAAAATAGGATAAAAAACAATCACTCTGCTCATAAATCACACACAGGTACATAAAATATAACAACATCTACGCTGTAATGAACACGAAATATAAGTGCCTGCCAACAACATATAAAAGAAGTCAACAATATATATTTAATTAACTCCCCGGAGATCATTAGCCAATCCGTCAATAGATAGAGCATTACATAATTAAAATCCATAACCGTAAGCGTCTAAGAGATAGATCTCACGAAAGATGAAACCCAGAACGAATAAGCTACCTGACTTCTAACTACGCAGACGTAGGTCACCCAAATGAAACAACAAAAATATAAAAGAAAATGACACTAAACACAAATAAATAATAAGTGAGAAAATAAACTCTGCAGTATAAAAGAGAGCTACCTCTATCAAAAAGAAGTTAAATCATAAATGTATTACACATAATGAGAGCACGATAAACTAAGTGCACGTCAACCAGTAGCGACGTCTCATGAGCAAGTATATAAAAAGAGAGCCAAGATGACTATCATCGAAAATAGGACATTAGGCGCCTATTAAAAACACAAGTCAATCAAAAACTAGAGCCTAGAGAACAAAACGATAATCGATAAACTTGTGTTGTCTTATTATTTTTATTTATCATGAACCTCAAAAACTATAATCCTTCAAAAATGATACTCTCACAAAATGAAATATAGTTCCATGATAGCAATCCATCTATCCTAACGACCTATGAGGGGAGAGAGAAAACTAAGAGGTGAACATATCCTTAAATCATTACCCCATCTTCTCCACATCACAAAGAACAACGTATTTTTAAAGATATAAATATATATTTACTACAACACACCTTAATAGAAACTGAGATCTGACAACACTAATAAAATGTCAACACCATACAGCTAATCAGATGAGTATCATGTGATATCTTAGTCTTTCATCATAGAGAGATGTAGAAGACTATACGATTGAAAAACTAATATTACGTAAACATTATTTTAATATGTGAATGAAAATCAAACATTATTAGCATTAATATAAAGAGTTGCTTAAATAAAAAATGAATAACTTAAAACTTATAATTCAGCTCTAATACACACATTCTAATAATCATGATAACGACCCAAAAAATCTGTATCAACATCACTTCCTTAACACATCACTAGAACCAATATTATAGATTTACACTAGTCAAATACATTACAAAAGTATTATAATCACAGAAATACATTGTCTATGCACTGTAAGATGACCGTAATCCCAACAAACCCCGTACCAGCCGCCCTTAACATACCACTTCCCGGGGACGACAGATTGCAACAAATGTTGCACAACAGTTATATTAACCCCGAGGAAGGGGGAGACATCAATAATAATCAGGTATACCCATAAATAGCTGTGAGAGAATTACTTGACCTCGCATAGTTACCAGCAAATCAAACAGTCAGAGTTAGTCCAAACATTGGGCTAATAGAAAAACACAAAATTCATAATTCTCATAAAGACACACGCTAAATGTTAAATAGAACAACAGCGAGGGAATTAAGCCAGACCACAAAAAATAAAGTAAAAAAATACCTCCCCACTCGTTTCCACACGACAATCTGGAGGCCTTAATAACACCCAGAGGGAATATATGATTGACCAATAACCTATGTAACTTATTAATCTTAACGACCACACAATATGCGTCCCACACGTATAGACGGACCACAGAATTAAATATAATAAAAAACCTAAACAAGACAAACAGACTAAAAACTGCGAACACAGATTAAGTATAAGAAAAAGCCATATTAGTACTTGTTAGTTATGATCCTCCAAAAAAATCAACCATGAGTCGTGATTCAACCGAGATAGCAAACGACTTTACAATAGGTAATCATAGCACCATGATAATACTCACCCCCATATATACTATAAGATATATACAATTTTCGCACCACACAAGATTCGGGTATTATAAAACTTGAATCTAATACATAAACATAACAAAAGAGAATTATCGAAATCACATTTATGATAAGTATAATGAGAGTTACCTAAATAAACACATTTAAAAAACTCCAACAACCTTAAATATATATAGAGAGATAGAAACGGTCTAACGACTCATAAATCTTCCTACAACATATAAATTTACCAAGCCCGTTAATAATCTACCCTCATAACAACACACACATCAAGACAAGACAATATAAAAAACACTGACCAACCACGTAATAAATAGGAGCAACACCATTAATATATTATCACCAAAATAATCCCATATCACTGCCACTCGATACCAAACAAACAAAAAAAAAGTCGCATAAAAAACCTACACTCACCTAATAAAAAAACACCAACACACGCAATGTATTTCCGGTTACCACCAAAAAAAAATAACCTACATACATGACAACAAAAAAAAAAAAAAAAAAAAAACCAACAACCACGATTCCACCAACGATAGCACTAAAAACCCAAAATAAAAAAAAAAAAACACAGAAGGATATGCCTAATGAATGATTATATCACCACACAATGACAAGTAACATCAAAAAAAATTTAACACCAAACAGATAAAATAGCACGAAATAGAACTATAATTACCGTACAACACTCCCATACAATGCCTGTGTTCGGATAAATCACCACATTAGCTCTCTCTTAATAAAAAAACAAAAATTCAAGCACAAAACATGTGCGACACTAACACAAAAATAGCACACGCCAGGCGCAACCACTCACCAGAAACACTAGAACAATAGCCGATTATAAGACGAGCCACACCCCGTCAAAAACAAAACACTATCCTCAAGTGATAAACCAGACAAGACAGACCACCCGTCCGCCGAAATTAGAGAGGAAAAAAAAAAACCAAAACATCTATTATATCTAAAAAACCGAATAATAAAATATGCCGAGTAATATATTAAAATCACCAACACACTTAAAATCAATTAATATAATCCTACGCACCACGCAACACGCACCGTGCCCTAAAGCCCTAAAAAATAATATCACACTATCCACCCCACTCACAACTTCAATAACAAAAACACAATCCATATTATAAAAAAAAAATAATCTGCACTATATCCTTACGCAACCAAAAAGAATGCAGAACAATGAGAAAAACGGCCTTACCAATGTTATACACCGAATAAAAAAAAATCATTAAAAAAACAGGATAAATAAAAAATTAAAGATAACCAATAATTTCACTATAACCTAAACCATCCTCTCATTTATAAAATTGACCACCCTCCCTATATCCTTCAATAACCCACACATACCACAAAAACAAACAGTCAATGTAACAAAATAAACTAGATAACACCAATGGCAAGAGAGGATTGAACAACTTGAGAGATAAGATAAGACTATAAAAATATGACAGAGAGCGGCACTAAAAGCCACAGACATAATGATGAGACGGATGAGAGGCTGGTGGATAAAAAAGATTGGCGACACACTACCAAGAAGTTGGTCGTAAAAACACTAGAATAAAATAAGACAGAAGATGAGTGCTAAATAGCAAGGAATAGAGAACGGGACGATGTATTGAATCCCTGAGTGCTACGAGAGAAAACAATGAGGTCGGCTATCAGCTGAAAAGAGAAAGGCATGAGACAAACAAAATCACTACACATATGATGCAAACAACTAAAGAAGAAAACGGCGACATCGATGAACTGGTTATTGTAGAAGGACGGTCCAAGGTGAAAGATAACTGACTACAACCAACACACACAAGGATATCCTGAAAAAAGAGTTAAATGTATATCACCATACTTCTAAAAAAAGCGTACCTATCATATAAATATATGAAAAAGAAATATACAACAGACAAGTGTATGCATCGCTGCTGCAAACTGTCGAAAAAAAACAAGTGCCTCTATCATACATAAGAAGTCGTTACCTAAAAAAAAAAAAACACGCCATTATCCACGAGTGAGAGAAAGCACTACAAAAATCAAAGTAGAAATGGATATTACAACCTACTATAGAATCCAAAAAGAGTAACATTGTATTCTACCATGACCATATAGACATGCATATTTTGAGCAGAAGAGAGAGATTTAACAGACACCTATGAGTAAGTAAAGACTCCACATCAGACCACGGATACACAAAAAATACTAATATGCAGACTATAAATGCATACACCAAGATCTATGAAATGAGACATTTATGCACGTCTAGCTACACAAACTAGTATGCAAAAAACCCCCTTTGTCGGTACACCATATATGAGTGAACGCATTCAAGAATTTCCAGTACCACTTTGCGAACGTCCCCAATCATAGAACAAAAGGGCATGAAGAAAAGAGAGGGGACTCCGATCCAGCAATGTTTAGTATGACTTTTAAAGATTACTTACATAACACCTGCAAGTTTGTATTCTTTTAATCCCACAGAACAAACTATTAAGAATCTTGGGATGAACATATATCTGGGTATATTTCCAACTAAGATGACACACCAACTCAGATCACTCCCACACCACCACCAACCGAAACAATTAGCAAGAAGAAACCACACATATATTCATCCCTTATAACACGTATGCCAAAAACAGCGCGACTGCTAACATCTTTTGCGAACCATAATGTATCCACCATATTATATACACACACACTCTGCACTCACGGACCCATATATGGGCGACCTATATATATATATATGTCCAGCGGAGACACTAGATTACTACCCACCACAGGCCACCACTAGACATAGCCTAAGAGCAGGTAATATATAACTCCAGAAACGATCTATTTGGACAATCGCGAATACAATGGCGGACGCTCGCAATCAATCACCACCCTTCTGCTCGGCAGTGCTTTATTGATAATGTATACAGCAAATATACAACAGATTTAAATATATAAATGAGAGAGGTCCCAAAATAACCTTAACCTACTAAAAAAGTCACCATCGACTCAAGACAGACTTAGTTCTATCTTGTCAAAATAATACACTGATAGCCACATATATACAGACAAAAGAATCCACAAGAAATTTGAGCTTCACAAAAGACACGCGTTCACATTCAATTGGAGACATAAAAATGATTATTGATAGAGAGAAAGCGAGAGAGATAAAATTAGAGGTGATGTCACCTCTCAGATAAATAGACCGATCGCTGCCCTTGCAGAGTAGCGATACCTGCTTCAGCTATAAAGCGGGATGCGTGTTTGTCAACATCAATTTATTTATAATCCTATACACACTATATCTATAATTTGCCACACATGTCAGCCATCTCGTACATAGTTGTCTAACACCTATTCTTGGTGAATATCACCCTTGCGATAATGATGCTTTATTTTGGACGTTGACTCTATATAGTGATTATATCGAACACACGCCGGAGTGTAATCTTGTATTTTATTCCGCAATCCGATATCATCAAATAAGAGTGCGTAGACACACGTGACGATGCGCATTATCAGGTGCAAATTCGCAATTTGAATCTGAAATTGCGAGTCTACCAATCAAATCCTCAGGTCGAGTTCCGATTGCATAGTTCCGTACCCACTGAGCAAGCGTTCTTAGGAGTTGGACCTGCTCCATCCCACCTCCCTCTGCATGACTTCATTGAGAGAATCTTCACAAAAGTTGAGCACCTACATTCGCCGTGCGAATAGTTATGCGAGGAGCCACAAATAGGCTGAGCAATGCGTCACGTGTCTACACATGCGATTGTCTCATTACGAGAAACAAATGAACTATCGCTGTTCCTGACACCTTCAGATGCATTATGGATCTAATCCATTCCTATTCAAATTACGGTTTCATATTCAGATCCATCACATTTAACAGCGCCTCTGAGAACACTCGGGACAAAAGTACGCGGGATATGAAGAAGAAGCAACAGGAACGGAGAGATTAATAACTACAGGTGTAGCTCTTTCGCGTGCTGGTTGTCATATTGTCGCGTGGCTGCCTTGAATGTTAGTGCAATTTCGCTTCGTGCTTTCCGACTTCATCAAATGAGATTTCTGGTACGCTTTCGATTATATTCGGCGTTGTAGCTAACGGGTTACCTTCTTAGCCCGTAAGCAGAATTTTTCTTCAAATCTAGTTAGAAAGTATTGGTCAAATTGGTCTGAGTATAACTTAGTTATATAGTCACGTCAAATACTTGTTGTCCTAGTGAAAGTTTGGTCTTCAATTGCTAATGTATCGCAGCTTGTTAGTATGTATATTTCGCATTTCAGTTCTTCACCACTCCCTCATACAGTTAGAGTACTTCATATGAGTGATACGACTTGCTATACTCTCCACTAGAGAGAAGAGCCGTCTTTAAACAACTGGAAATGTAAAATTGACGATTTTTCTCTATCAACTATACGAGGGTCAGAAAATTCCCTTATCTTACTCACAATAGTAAAAATTTTTCCGTCCGCACAGCTAACAAAAGCTTGTATCTCTTATACAGATTTTAATCCCTCACGCCCCCCGCTCAGCCATGTGACTATATGGTTGCGCCTTCTATATGTAGAGCACACACCACGTTAAAAAATTACGAAATATATTTTGTTTAGCATTTTTCATTAGTATTCCATATCTACTTTGGAGTGATACACACACGCACAGCAACATTTATACCCCATTTGTTATATTGACGCGGAAGTCGATATCTCCGGAGCGCGGCAATATCGACCTATTTTTAAATGATGAATTATAGAGATTACCCCACTCATATACAGAATCCATACTCGCATGATCTATTATGTCAAAATGACCCATCTAAATATTCTTTGTGCAGAAGGCTATTAACTAAGCGTAAATACTGCGTGTGCCTCTTTGACCCGGTAACATTAAATGATTAAATCACAAGGGAATGTTCATCACTACTAGGTGTCGAAACTTGTATATCTGAGGTAACTCAACGATTGATGGGCATAATCCTTGATTTTATGACTGTAGTCATTTTTAATCACCGAGAAAATCATTTAAAAAATAAGAAAAACACCACTCCTAAACCAGAGGTAACTAATCTCTCCATTTTGTGGATAAATTATAACGATAAGTAGATCACGTTAATAGTTGTATCGTATACCCAGGAAGAATGTCATTTCGTCACTAGTGTAAACATATAACCTATATTCATCGATAAACTACTGCCTGAGCGAGATACTGAACACGACATTGTGTCTACCATCCCTCCTAAATGCAAAAGTAACAGTCTAAATTTCCTTCCAACCTCAAGCACAATCTATGAAAACACTCGAGGCATCTAAACGAAACATAAACCCGGAAGTTGATATCTCCGCAGCCGAAATGGATTTCACTATACTCAACAAAACGTGAATTTATCAAATCACCTACTTATAATAATGAAATCAAAATGACATGCTAAAATATTACATTGAATATCAGCGAATCTAAGGGTTTTGAGTAATTGTGGTTTTTTCAGAAAGAAAATGAGGTGAAAAGTCCTTACTATATAATCTAGACTGCATAATGTATGTCGTCGTGACAGCTGTCGTGAACAAAATGATGACTCTCCAATCGTTCCCTGGATTGAATTTTTGAGATATGGCACCAGAGTATAACGAGTGGAGTTGAGTTTTCGTGTTTGCATTCTTGACGTATATTATCCCTGAAGACTAAAGAGAAATATTCCACATTATATCCAACATGCTACGATTATATTAAGCATTCCTCTTGAAACTCTCTTACGAAATTGCGCAAACCAAATAAAATATTGAGAGAGATGGAGTATTGAAACGAAAGCCCTGAGAGAAGACCCTTCTTTATCAAAACTGAAAATAAGCTATAGGTTACAACCGTCCTTTTATATTTCAATAGTATAACGATTTAACATATGTCTAGTCATAAGTCTTAAAAGAGCTGTGGTATCGCCACTTAGCCTTGTCCACCAGTATGAGCAGGGGGAGGAGCTTACGTCATCATCACTTTATATCAGCCCTTGTGAAGGTAAATTTCTCTTATTATCATGAATTGATTTAAATATTAATCTTTACACACTCACTATTAGTCGTATTATATTTGCCTACCTTTGATGCTATATCATAATGTCGTCTCAGAGAGAGAGTGTGAAAATATTTAGCGCGACTTTGCCAACAATTCCACTAGAACAAAGTCCGGAACCCTTACTCTTATTCTTATTAGCGACACCTACCAGACAACAGAAGTACGAGGGCAATTTGCGAGATAAATAAACGGAGTTTTATTATCTAAACCGTCTCAATAAGTTCCAACTCACCTACAAAAAATCATAAACAATCTATCAAAGGCCTAGTATTTTCTTTATATGTAACTCTAGAGCGATGTATGGCCGCCGGAGTTGCAATGGGCAATTATAGTGGTGTTCCTGGCTGTGATGAGATTTTCTTAATATCATAGGTTTGAATGATATGATGTAAAGGGTAGTTACAGATATGTACTTTTACAAAATACTGAATTATCCATACATGGACATTATGTGGTTGGAAATACATTCCTGTGCGTTCCTGAAAGCCGAATTTTGCTAATGCATACATATGATAAGATGTGTTTAATTGTATCAAAATCTTCTCCTAGCTGGTCCATACGGTCATCTTGTGCGAACATATTAAAAAAGTGATGGAACAGAACCAATATATCAAGTACAACTGATAGTTAGGGTTTCCTCTTGAGAGTATGTGAATCCCTATTGATTCCAAGGTCAACATAGTGGTCAAACGCTAGTCCTAATAAACACAGCATGTGTTGGTGTTGTCCTCAATATCTTGTGACCCCTTCGCTTGATAATACACCTCGTAGCTTGGGTACTGGGATTCCGTTTACGTAGGCAGAGTAGATGATCCCTATTGATTTTCAGGTTCCGCAGGTCAAAGGTCAAATCGCTGTGTCTAACCCCATGTTGTTGTCTGACTCAAGTATCTTTTGACCCTTGCTTGACTTTAACATAACTAATTGGGGTATAGGATGTTCGTAGATGAAAGTAGATGCAAATCCCTATGTAACGTTTCAAGTCCATGGTCAACCTGGCTGGTCTTAACCCCCACTGGTTATCTCTCAAAATATCTTTTTGAACATCTTTCTTGATAACAGCAACTTTGGAACTGAGGTTGCCAAGAGAATTGAAATTATGACTAATTGATCTTCAGGTCAACCCTGGTCTTAACCGTCGTGTGTTTGTCCGCTTACTATATTCTTGAACCACTATATGCTGTTGATAACAACGCAACTTTGGGCAGGGGTTGCCTCAGGGTGTAGATAATCCTATTGATTTTAGGTGCCATTGTCCAAATGATTCCAAGGTAATCTCGTTTGGCCAACAATGCAACTGCCTAAAATGTTCACGTCTGTGTATGACACGGACTAATCGATATGGAATGGTCATAACCTCATTGTTTAAATGATAGATTTTCCCCTGTGACAAATAGCTATTTGGGATTTGCAACCGGGGGGGGGGGTTGTTTTTGTACAACTTGATTACAAAGTGATATTAAGCTGGAGTCATTGCAGAAAACTATAATCTCGATAAAATGCGCTTGACCCGTATTTTCTTTCATAAACAACTGTATATGTTATATACATTTTTAATTCTGACACATATATAGTATAAACAAATCAAATATGAATTGACTTGCATAAATGAGTTCTAATGGAAAAAAACTCTATTAAAAAATAAAAAAAAACGTAATAAAAAATTTGATAAAAAGTTTAATTTTCAAATTTACGGAACAGATCCTAGTATAGACCAGTTCTATATAATTTCCGAAAAAACAGGAAGTTGATTGCACTACAAAAGACAGTGTTATGGAGCCTAACGTAGTTCTATCTATACAATAAGGTCCCTATCAATCCCTGAAACAATTTCTCATTTTCCCTTCAAATAACAAATCAATATATAATTTTACGTAAGACACTCTCCGTACAAACGAAAGTTTAACCGGAAGCTAGATTATCTCGGAACCGGAGAGGGTTAAGATTTTTATGAAGAACGCGATGGAGTTTTATATCGATTCACCTCTACCGATATGACTGATATCTAAACTTACAAATAGCTGAAAAACAAATCAAAACCATTCTAAACGAAAGAAATTCGGGAATCTATTACACGTTTTTGTTTCGTAGTAATTGGCATTTTTACAGTGAGGTAAATAAAAAATAAGTAATAAACCTAACGTAACCGCTTGTTTCGCGACAAACAAAAAAAGGTCTTCGTCCTGAATGAAGATTAGAGATATGAGTCGTATAAAATGTGATGACGTTTTTTTTTCAAGCTAAACCCGAACCGCCGAATATATTGACTGAAAATATGTGAGGCAATATAAGGACTACAGACGAAATTTATCAGATGATCAATTGAACTCCACATGTAGTCTAATTAAAATAGAATACAAGCAAAAGAGTATTGCTTGACCACATCTTCTTTACGAAAATTTCAACAAAAAAACTGATAGCGAAACCCCTGGAACAAACCAGAAAAGAAGGTGGGAGGGAGAATTCAATTAAGTAACAAAACGAAGGTAGACATTTTATTAAAACACATAATAAAAAGTCGCTCGCCAATGGTTTAGACGGATCAACGCTTGAACCCGGCCGTTGACCCATTACAGCTTCTTTAACGAATCAAAAGGTAATAGCCGATCCGAGCCAATTCCGTAAAAAGTTCAAAATCAGGTTTGTGACTAAAAAAAACGAGCTTAATACAAAACCATTATCACAATGGTCGTATGAAACGAACAAAATCAAGATCCCAGAATTGACTCAATGTGTTAAAGGTCAATAAAGATGTAAATCCTGGTATGTTATACCTAAGTTTAAAAACCACATTATACTGAATAAATTTGGTTTAATCATCCAAGATTCCAATAAAGTTTTGATACCAATGGAACACAGCCCCAAAACACCAATATGAAAAATCAAAATCCACTCAATCACCGATAACTATAACGTCTGACGATTCTATCTCACGATGGAGTGGTAAGAGATCTACTGCCCAAAGGAACGCGGATAAAACATATGTCTTCGCCTGCCTACTTTAATGTTAAATAATTATAAAGGTTCTCGGCCTGAAAGGCGTATTACACTGTTTAATCAACTTCACTTCGCAATTCAAAAACTATTTCAAGTTGCGTCAACCAGGAATCAGACATGCACAACTAGATCGCCAACGTCGAAATGCGTTACACGAATGACAGTTACAGTGAATGTTCTCCATATTTGATGGTCTTGCGACCAAAATATCTGGAGTTGATCCCTATGTGGTACTCCAGAAAAAAGTGGTGACAGAAATTATTTTGTGAGTGATATAATTTTGTGTTTTTAGTTTAAAAACATACTAACGTTCCGTCAAGAAAAGGGGTATAGCACTCGCCAATGCGGTACAGAAATGGAACAATCTGTCGTTACACAATACTTCTACCAATTACTCGTGACTGCGCGTGTCCACAATACTCAGGAAGCTGTGCCTGTGAGGTCCTGAGAATTGAATGAAAAAAATTTGTCGTATGATTAAAATAATTAAAATATGCATCAAAACCATGGAAGTTGACGTAGCAGCAGACTAGACTAACTGTGTTATACTGATATAATTAAATAGATCCAAACTGATATGCTGCTGCTGCCAGTATGTACTTACTCGAGAGGCGATGAATATGAGGCTAGACATTGCGGTGGTTTTTGTCGACAAGAGAGTTGGTTAAAAAATATTTACATACAAGTTGTAATTAAACAAAAAGATTCACATAGAAGGCATGGACTAATAACTCAAAATCGCAAGAATAGTTGGTGACATACGGATTAGCAAGTATTTTTGGAAACACACATTGTGATTATTCCTTATTAAGAAAAAATCTTGTACCACACACTATTAGGTTGACCATTGCAAAGTAAAATTCAAAGTGTGTATGTTGTCAAAACATCAAAGAAAGTAGACATTGTTCGACAGATCAAGCCATGACCGTATACACTGAATAACAGATCCAAACCAGAGACATATGAGAATGTCTAAACTAGACTCAAATAATTTAGGATAATGCAAAATGAGCACCGTAGTATGTTAGAAGGGCCCCTGAGAATCAATGGTGACAGATAAAATTTTTTTGTTGCACGCACGCACTTAGAAGACGGACTCGTAAATGATCCCTATAAAATACGCCTGCTATGCTAACGCAGTGCCAGCGACACCACAAATTATAAGATTCCTCTCAAAAAACAACATAGAGATATGAACAACAGATTGGGAAACACGATTACAATTCATTATAGCCGAACTATAGGAGTTCACATCATCCCTTCTAGAAAAAATCTCACATGTTCCTTTATCTGCTAAAAAATACCCACTTTCTACCAACAACACTCGTCATCGAACGGCACACTATACATAGAATTCACTGGAAGCTAGTATCCTGAAAGTTGATAATTCAAGTCCAGAGATACCCCGGGGAAGTAGGTTTTCTCTCAATTATAAGGAATAAAATCCCGGTGCGTGTGTTTTGGATGAAGATCAACCGTGTCTCTTATAGGGAGATATCTACCCTCTGAGATGACATATAACCACCACCAACTAGGAATATCGGAAAACTTCGATAGACCTGTTCTGAATTGAATTTAAGTGCATTGAACCTTCTTTTTAATTAATCACCCGGAGAAAACAGACAAGAAAATAATATTATAAATTTCAATAATAAGTAACCAAATGAGAAAAAAAGAACCTACTAGTCATCAGGACTCTAATATTAAGTGTTTCGCTCATTCCGTGCTGAGACGGAAAGACCTTGAGAAATTAAAATTATATTTATCATCTAATTCACAAATAAATCAATTCAAGATTTATCCCTATACCAATGAGCGAGAGGTCTCGTATCTCGAATTAATTACCAAGGGAGACCGTAAGACACATTAAAAATAAAGACAACCACCAATTAAGCTATCACGACACTATATCCATACAAGGTCTTTTCACGTGGGAGACACCAGAAACGGAAGACTAACATATCTAATATATGATACTAATATCTAAGATGATAAACGGGCACTGATATAATCAGAGGTCTTCCGTTCTCTCGATTAGATCAGATCACGGTAATAGAACCTTTATCATCTAGACGACTTTGGCTTCGTAACGTCGAACATATCACATAATATATGCTAACCCTTGCCGTATCTTAGATAAGTGTATATTGTGGATCCGTAGATATATCAAGAGTTCAGTTAAACAAAATGGGTGATGCTGGATTTGTCCGTATTGTGTTTATTGCATAGGGTAAGTACGAGCATGGCCATGAACTCTTCAAACTTAACACACACAGTTTAGTTTAACACCCGAGAGACTTCTCCAACTCATTCAGAGAGCCGTTTAAAAATATAACGAACTCATTCGCAAAAATTTACTGGAATTAAGAGTGTATATGAATCTGAGTATTGTAGTCTGAGTAGGGTACACTAAATACTTGAACGTGTTCATAGCAATTTGTTCTCATTGAAAGAAACCTGGTTTCTTGTGTAAAAGCTGAAGATTAGCTACGCGACTCACTAACCCGTTTACCTATTGTATAATGGGCTCCAGCGGGTGTCGGAGCTGCCGTGAGTGTACGTCACACTGGAGTAGGGATGCTTAACTTCTAGGTCCAGCCTTCTATCTCAATAGTTCTCGTGGTCGCAGGAATCTGAGCCATAGATGGCAATAAGGCGCAAAAAACGTAACACGACACTCAGGCTGGGTAATAGCGACCCAGCGGAAACGGGGTAATAGCACTGAGGAGCCCTCCAAATCTCTTATGTATCGAGAACCGGCGGTCGTCATTGTATTGCCGAGAACGTTTGTCCAGTAAATTCTGTTTGACTTGCAAGGTTGTCACCCCTCGTTCGTTTAATCTTCTCCTTTTCAAAAACCTCTTTACAAATATACATAATAACAATTAAAATATCACCGTGGATATGATCAGTAATAGCCGCATCAAGTATACCCCTTGTATCTGACAAACGGGGCGACTGAATGAGGTTAATTTCGGAGAGAGGAGCAATTAATGACCTGTATATCGCCGCTGTCCACAGCAGATTGTGGGAGAGTGAGGGTCTCTAGAACATGCAAAAACAAATAAAAACAATAAGCTTGGAACGGCACACAGAGTGAAGAAAATTGTCTGCCTTCACAAGGCGGACGATGCTTTTTTTAAAAAAGTACGGATGACTTAAGCTCAAGGAGTGTACGAAGTCAGCCAGCTCAGAGTGGCTTGTTTATTAAGAAACATGTGTAAAAGTATGAAAGACCTATCTTTTATCTCCCAATGTTATTAACCATGTTAAAGTTTTATATATAAAGTAGGTGTCGAGGTCATGAGTAGAGGTAAAAACACATAAGTTCGAGCACCGCGCCAATCACGAGAGGAAATACACGTGGTGAACATTATCATGATTAGGAGAGCGTCTCGATCCGAAGTCTGTAATTCAGAAAATGATAGACACTTTAAGAAAGGTCAGACAGACTAGTAAGAGTTGAGAGTTTTAGGAGATGAGTAACCGAGCATAAAAAGTGGATATATTGCGAATTGCTCTCAATGAGGTATATCAACTGTCTATTGTGACGATTGTTTACACCAGTGCTAATGTATTCTATGAAAGTGGGTCAATGTGTACCGAGAGAACATAAGAATATAGAAAATGCCCGATATGAGAGTGGCTGGCGCGAGTAAAGAAGAGTGCCAAAATGTACTCTCCGACGAGTGGCAAAGGTATATCATATCTGAGAGAAGAAAAAGAGTAACGCCATCGTATAAACTAGCGTCCAACGATGCAAGGTAGATTAAATGCAAAAAATTTAAATGCCGTGCACTTTCTCGAACTGTGTATCTTTATATTTCCAAATATTTCAAGTCCTGATTCTTAAAGGTGACCCGTGGGAGGACTCCGGGTTAGAATAGGTCCTCAGCATCCCCTTGCGTGTCGTGGCAGGCGACTGAATGGGGTGGTCATTCGGATGAGACCGACAAAACCGAGGCCCGTGTCGCAAGCAGCATGTTGGCACTGATAAAAATCTCCTTCCTGCTCAAATACGCCTCTGAGTGCCGCAGCATAGGCCTAAATTTAGCGCCTTTCACAGGATTGGTGACGTCTCCATATGAAGTGAATATTCCTCCGGTGGGACGTAAACAATTAAATAATCAATCAATAATGATCTTAAAGAGTTTTCAAATTACATGTAATTACATGTATGCTCCGGACAAAATTTGGATGAGGGAGATCGAAAAAGAAAACTGACAAAAACCAATATGTCTCCCCTTTGAAGTGGAGACATAATGATAAAGCATAAATCTTAATCGTTTTCAGGTGATGCAGGTATCCATAAAGAATTTGGACGGAAAACTTTTTACATCGCGCATTGATGCAGTTTTCTGTCCAAATTTTCGGTGGATGCCTGCATCTCCCCAAAAATATACGATTCATTTCCTAAATGATTCCTAGTGGAGGAAACAAACTACATTTTGAATTATATGATGACCCTCTCTTGTAAGTATGTTTTTAACCAGTTGAGTGATTCAACATCACATCCCTGTTTTCAACCACAGTATCTACCTTTTAAAGGAGTTGATCTTTTATTTCAACCCGTGGGGGCCCGGGTTAGAATAGGTCCTCAGCATCCCCTTGCGTGTCGTAAGAAGCGACTAAATGGGGCGGTCATTTGGATGAGACCGGAAAAATCGAGGTCCCGTGTCACAGCAGGTGCGGCACGATAAAGATCCCTCCCTGCTCAAAGGCCATGAGTGCCGAGCATAGGACTAAATTTTGCAGCCCTTCACGGGCGGCATTGGTGACGTCTCCATATGAAATATTCTCGAGTGGGACGTTAAACAGTAAATAATCAATCTTTTATTGCAACCAGACTGAATTCCCGTTACCCAAAGATGATATTTACTAGCTTTAGAAATAAGAGTAGTGTGTAAAAAAAAAAAAGCAAGATGAAAATGAGAAAAGTTTTCGTCAAACCAAAATATCGACAGAAAGAGGAAGATAAATAGGAGACCGAGAGCAACTACTGCTAATTACTGGATATGACAGTTATGATATTTACTTCACCAACTGCTGTGTTCATCATTAGCGGAAACAATTACACGTGTACGTCTGGAGGTAACCATCTCAGAATAGGCGGCGCGCATGTCATCAACGATAACAACGCAGCAGTATTTTCATTTTGGAATGTCCACCTAAAAAATCGGAGATGGACGACTTGTAATGTACACGTTAAAGAGGAGCCGGAGTCTCCAAATTGTTTGACCCCAGTGTGAGCTTTCATCCTCCAAACTGAATATTACAGGGCATATTTTGTTAGCCAGAACTATTTTTTTGAAAGTGCATTTCGATATATCACGTGACTAATATCGTTTAGGGGTTCGGCTTATTAACCTGAATATGACACTTGTATAACCCATGTATTTGAAACGAAGTTAAACGAAACTCAGATTCACCAGGGGTTAGAATTGACCTTTTGTTTGGGTTATTATGATTAAACTGAACCAGACACCTATTTTTATTAGGAATCAGATAAATGGTATGGATTTCGTTCGATGAAAAGTAATATGTTTGATTCTTGGGTCTCCGAGTTGAAATAGAGTAGCAATAACTGATAGCAATACCAGAAGCACGACAATTGTTATAATAGTACAGCGAATAAACGGCCTGTTTACCGATTCTGTACAGCGGTATACATTGTATGATCTTCCTGAATGACGATCGAGTGTCTGTGATTTTTACGTAGAGAAACAAATATCCAGATCAATAGTGTGTTCACGATGTATCTTATACGTGAAAGCACGGGGATTTACACCAGGGGCTACACCTCAATGTATATTGGTATGTGCTGATACAAGCTAACCAAACAAAAAACAATGAGAACTCTGTGTACTTTTGCGAGTTGGTTTTGTTTTTCCTCTTTGTGCTTCTGTGATTTAGCCAGGTGAGTTGATTTCTATTAGTCATTTGTCTTATAATCTTACAATTAGTTGAACACGCGTTTGATAGAGTGCAATATTGTTGATACCACAGGCATAGGATGTGTTTCTGAATTCCGTGAAAGCTTAATTAAAACTACTAAAATTCGATGTATACATCTAAATTGAAAGAAGATACAATAGAATTTTAAGTAGTTTTAGATGAAGCTTGGACAGAGTTCAGAAACACATGTAATTGTTATAATTGATATAAATCTAATGTTATTTGACTTTAAATTATTTCATTTTTTACCGCAACAATGGTCCTGTGCTTCATAGGAAGCTATGCCACTGATATATATGCACCAAAGTGTCCGGATTGACTCGGAATAAGATATTGTCATTTACATAATCTGGAATCTAATAAAACACACATGTGTTTTGGCTCTGCCAAAATCAGTGTACTGCAGCAATTATTGTCGGCGATTACTCTAAAGAGACACTGCATAGTAAATGAGCCGAGAGGTCAATATTTATGCGAGATTGTCGCCATTGTTCTTTTGCCAGACTCTCTCTCTCTTCTCTTCTCTCTCTCTCTCTTCTCTCTCTCTCTCTCTCTCTCTCTCTCTCGCCGTTCTCTCTCTCGATAATCCGAAACTTAGAAAAACTTCTTCACCGTGGGGCTTTCTTTTCCATAATATACTTTTGCGAAAGTCGATAATCGTGAAAAATATACGCTGGGGGATATAACGAGAGGAACAATATGAATACAGCTAGAGAAATCTTAGAGTTCGCTCTCTGAACGATGAATAATTCTACAAATTACCAATAGAACCTCGTTCTCATATGCATAGGCAATATACCAAAATTGAAGATCTAGACTTAGTCATTTTTACTTTTATCTGTAAATCAAATAATGTATTAAATCCGAGTCTATTTCGAGTAAAAGATGTCACACATTCCAATCCCAACAATCATTTCATGAAAAAAACCAACAAACAAACAATATTTGGTACCGTTAATGACGTAACAATGCATTAACATCACCCTGCGATATAGTACAAAAATCACCTTATGACAGAGTACTGTGACAGATTACTAACATCACCCTGTGACATAGTACTAACATCACCCTGTAACAGATTACTAACATCACCCTGTGACAGAGTACTAACATCAACCCTGTGACAGATTAAACTAATCACCATTTGTAACAGAGTAACTAAAACCACCCTGTGACGAATTACTAACATCACCTGTGACAGAGTTAACAACATCACCCTGTGAACAAGTACTAAATCCCACAGTCAACACCTGTTGACAGAGTACTAAATCGCCTTTGACAACGTCTACATCCCCTGTGACAGATACTAACATCTCCCTGTGACAGAGTATTAATATCGCCTTTTGGACAGATTAACAACGTCACCCCTGTGACAGAGTTCCAAAATGTCCCTTCATTCAAAAATGCATATGCTGTGCAATATCTATTTTTTTGTACTTGTGATTATACAGATTGTGACCAGTTCTACCCCCCCCACCTTCCTTCCTGGGTCCCCTATAAAGCAGTCGTTAGAGCAGCAGTCTCTAATGACTGCTCTAAAGTTAACTTAGAGCAGTTCTGCTGACTGCTTTCTAGCGTCTACAGAGCTGCTCCAGTTCACTTAAAACAGCTCTGCTGACTGCTCTACGACTACTACTCTCAAGTTTCACTTTAGAACACTTGCTACTGCAATCACTTGAACTGCTCCAAGTTCACTAAAATTAGAGCAGCTCTACGACTGCTTCAAGTTCACTAGACAGTCCTACGAAGCTCCAAGTTCACTTAGAACAGCTGTTTAATTCAATTCTGGTTTGGTTATTAAAATATAAATAAATTAACTCTCAAAACAAAACTGAATGGAGGTTTATTACAATGAATGTCGTCGTTTTGCTATTTTAAAAAAAACAGTGCATTACGGCGGATATTAACGAAAATTACATGTACTGTATGCCACTCGCCAACCAAACTCTACCTTTTTAATGCATGTTTCGGGATATTGATCAACTTTCCAGAAGTTTTTTGGTTGAATACACAACTTCCAGACGCGAAAAAGATGTATTTGTTGACACCAATAATTGGTATTAAAGACCAAGCCAGCGTACATTTTGGTGTTTATTATTTTGATTTATAGGTAATACATGTAATTTATATTCTCAGGTAATTTACAATTAATGTGTCATATTAATGAGGGATTAACTATAGTAGTTTCACTGGTGGTTGTCTCTGAAGGTGGGGTATGTCCTTGATGCTATTAAAAAACAATTCATGAATTGAAGACAATTTACAAAAAACACATAGCTTTGATTAAACCAAGTATTCAACCCTGGTCAAATCTTTAATTGCTATCACTTTTGGTATTGTTACACACATGACTTCAAGAATGGCAAAACCCGAGAAACTTTTACACCTTCGACTTCTTGTAATATGCCTCTCTATTTGAACGATGTCTTCCCACTTTCTTAAATTAACAATTTCTGTCTTATGTAAAAAGGCAGTCTATTCATATTCAACAGGCATTTTCACTGATACTGACCATTTCACTTGCAACATTTTAAAAAATGAACTGTCAGTTTCCAAAGCCGGTTAAATTATATAGACACCAGAACTGTTCTAATTCTTTGACGGAGCTGCTCTTAATCCTATGGACCGTTTCGACTTAACTTGAACAGGTTATGACTGCTTTCGCGTCTGCTCTAAAGTCCGGCCTCTTAAAGTTAACGTAGAACATTTATGACAATCTTTGCGTCTGCTCTAAGTTAACTGTAGAGCAGTTCTCGTGACTGCTTTAATGACCCTTTGCGTTCTGCTCTATAAGTTATCTCATGACGCTTTCCATGACTGGTTGTAAGCGAGAGGTTGAACTGGCTTGCATCCGTAATGTGTATTAAACACTTTTTTTCACATGTACCCTCTTTTTTCCAAGGAGAGAAATACTAAACTCTTACTCAACTATCGACATATGACGAACAAGATTGCACCAAATTATGAAGAAGGTAAATGAATTTAAAATATATATTTAGTTACTTCAAGCAAGTTGTTATTTTCCATACATTTTGAATTTAAGTGAAGTTTTAAATGATATACGTTATTATGCAACACACATAAGTCACAACTGTTGTTTAAGAAAATATACAATAATCGTATACTAAAAGTTAACCTTATGATAGATCAGGCAGTAAATGGCCTCATGACGTACAAATGCAAAGAAATCTCTGTCCTGTTCAAATAAGAAGATGTGCTTATAATTGGCCGTGAAAAGGGTGTATGTCAAATGGTGCCTCAATGAATTCATGGTATTATTATCGTCGTCGATTTTATCATAAGTCTGGAACTGCCAGAACACCAATCTTTATAAAATCCATTTCCTGCTCATTTTTTCTGTCAATATTGCCGTCTAGATTACCGTACGTCCAAACCACCAAAATCACTCCAATTTACTTAATATTTGGTTCAGTGTTTAACAGCTAATGAATGTTTAGGGAACTATTAATGTGGGACTAGGCAATACATCAGTAGTAATTTGTCTTTCTGTCGCTGATTGAAATTTTGCGGTTTCAAATGGTAATTAAATGTATTTTCCATGCAATATAATAATGCATATTCTAGATCATCAACACAGTGACACCAACATGTATATAAATTATCTCGAAGGAATTTCCACCATGCCGATACATGTATCTTATGGAATGAACGTTTTTGTAAACTGTGAACTTGTTTTAATAAATTTACTGAAAGTTGTAATCGTTATTTGAATATTACATATCATTAATATTTCGACATATTTTTTTTTCGAGACGTGTCGGTTAATGGTTACCTTGCGTGTAAGGCTATGGGTCATGATGGAAAACGAGTCCGTCACAGTGGGCAGTAAGATCCATTGCTCAGCCTATCCGACATCTAAATTGCACTTCCGATTGTGACGTCTAATATACATCTCGTGGACAAAATAAATATATATTAATCATCGTTCATTTTTCGAAGCAAGTATTTTCCATAACAAATTTTCATCGGGCAGATTGGATTGACAGTTAATGATTGACAAAATCTCATACCAATTTCCTGGATTGATTCTTCAATATCAAGATTTCGATTTACACCCTTCGCTACCATGTGTTTCCGATTCGCTACTCGCATTTTCATCCTCGGGTAGATTTTAGTCAAACAAATTCTATCTAAATAGACTGCGGGAGAAATGTTTCTAATGTATTCGTTAAAACAGCATCTCCCACAAGCCCGATCGGTCGGATAGTTCTGTGTGGTGGGTTTGCTTCGTAAACCAAAGGTCGTGAGTTCGAGTCGCGACTTTGTGGCACAGCGTCAAACCTTAGACGCAAAAAATAGGGTAATGATTGCTCCTTTGCCAAACGCTCGAAATTTAGAAGTAAGAAATCAAGGGTTTTCGGAAATGACCATTCAGAAACGGAGGTCCCGTGTCCGCGATAGGCGTTAGCACATTAAAGAACCCTCACTGCTACGCGCATAAATCTAGGGTAATTTCGCGGTAACTTCGCGTCCTCAGTAGGCCGTGGAAAATTCTCAACGGAACGTAAAACAAGCAAACAACCAAACCACAACGGTATATACAAGAAAATATAAACAATGTACCGTATGGTAAACACAACAAAATCACACAGGTGATGAGGCCTCTTCTTTCTGTTCCTGAAACTGGCCAGATAAGCAATATTTACCGACATGTTTTGGAGTTTCGCATATTCGCTATATGCTTCCACGACAAAAACCTGTTATTTGTAAGGAGGTTTAAACCAATTTTTTCAAAGACCGACCTCCCACCTCCCACTCCCCACGATTTGTAAATTAAATATACAGATGTTTACGAGTACTTCCGAAAAAAAATAATGACACTTTCAATTTTGTGCTTGGGGAAGTCCATATTTTTCTATTTGATGAAAATTTCGTAATTATGACGTGTCTACCTGATTCGGTCTTGCAATATAAAGCAAGCCTGAATTTAGGTTTTGGATTTTTTACTTGACTTAGAAAAACATCTAATCGAATAAATTAAACATGATTGAATAAATTCTGGCCGAAAATGTGGCCGAATTAACAATGACTGAAATATAATTCTAGTAAAATGCTGACAGTTATTTATTCTGTCCGTTAGTTATGTTGGCGAAAAAATCTATGATGAAAAACCAGAGATGATAAACTGAAGTTGCACACGCAGCTTTAGCCCAGACCTTGATAAACAATGTACGCCCACTTGGATGTCAACATGAACCAATCTTAACAACTCGATTTCCAATGAAAGACACATTTACTGTCACACGTGATACACTACATAGAAATGGCTAATTCTGTATATTTAAATGTTTTTATACATGATCGGATCGATGAGAAAAAATTAATCAAAGTAAGCTCCAATTTCTAATGTGAACAGAAAATTACTATAACGCCTGAATATCCTTTTAATGGAACAAAGACGACCCAGCTTTGAGCTCTTACTTTCCAATTCAGGAAAACTGTCATATGTTTAGTCATTTAACCACTTCCCGTTCCTTGTTCCGATAACAAATCATCTCATCGAGTAAAGCCTTCAATTTTCACCATATGTTTTGTTTACACCAAGACCATCAGTTAAAACTGTTTCCATAACTGCATTCCTATTGGGCTATTAACGACGCTTAGGAAAGGAAGCACGATCAGTTTACAAGATAGCAAGGTGCTTCGCGGCAATTACGAAAATCTCGACCCGTGAAGTTTCGCGGATAGGAACCCTATGCAAGTAAAGATGATTTACAAGTACCTGTTTTTTTTTTTTTTTTTGTTTTTTTTTGCAGATCGTTGCCACCAAACGTCACTCTTCAGCTGTACCATTTTTAGCATGACGCTGTCAACGGTAGATGGCAATGGTGATATAATTTTTTATTACTTGCAATACAAAACGCGAAGTTAAACATGTGTCAAACGTAATCAATAATCCATAAACATATACAAATCGAGTGGTAGGGCAACACGGACCTTCCGAAAAAGCTGAAGGTAGGCATCAGGTGCCATGAAGTGAGTAAGCATCCTCTGCCTGACCGGTCACACCCGCCGTGAGCCCTTATTCGAAATAA